>CAUYQV010115382.1:0-11507 GCA_963574575.1 Galagoides demidoff
CCTGGGTAGAGTGCCATGGCATCACAGTTCATAGCAACCTCCAACTCCTGGGCTCAAGCGAGTCTCCTGCCTCTGCCTCCCAAGTAGCTGGGACCACAGGTGCCTGCCACAATGCCCAGCCATTTTTTGGTTGCAGCCATCATTGTTGTTTGGTGGCCTGGGCTGGGGATTCGAACCCGCCACCTTAGGTGTACGTGGCTGGCACCTTAGCCAATTGAGCCACAGGCGCCGAGCCAATACTTCCTACTCTTAAAATTGAATATTCCCTACTCCAGATTTACAACAGTTCCTACTGAACTTGCAAACTGTACATGCAGATATCTGGCCTCAACTAAGACAGCTCTACACTAAACATTTAGATATTAACCCCCACCATTTTAAAGTAGGAGACTCCGTGTTGGGTCAGAGGCATTGCTCAGAGACACTAGTACCATGGTGGAAAGGCCCATATGTAGTACTCTTCACCACTCTAACCGCAGTAAAGGTAGATGGACTCGATGCGTGGATCCACTCTTCCCACGTCCACCCCTACCCAGCTCCACCTGGGCCCACCAAGGGCCCGACCAACCCTCTTTGCATTAAGCTAAGAAAACAAAACTGACATGGGGACTTATTGGGCAGTTATAATGGGTTTGCTTTTCATGCTGTTCCCCTTCAGTTGGAGCGGGTTTGAACCCTCCGGAGAAGAGCTCCAGAAGTTTTATAATTCTAAGGTTGGGTCTGGCAAGTGTAGTTCCTGTAAGGGAAATGTCCAATTCTTACCCCAGATGTGTTACTTAAGCTCACTGGAGTGCCCCACTGAACCCCCGACCTATGCAGCTACTTTAATAGCCGGTTCTGAAATAGGGTGTCCAGGACAAAAAGGACAAATATTGTGCTGGAGAAGGCATGTGCCCAAAATAACTGGTAAAGGTACACCTCAGTGCCCTGCTGCCTGCACTCGTGTACATGCATGGATGCCAGCATATTGTTATGAAGGGGAAGTCTATAAATGTCAAGTAAACTCAACGGAAGTCTGGATGGGTTGGATAAAGGGAGACCATGATGGGTATCAATGCCCCAGGCACCAACCAGGACCAGGTTGTTGGGAAATACTTCCCCCTTCCAGGCAATCCAATGGAGGCGGGGTGCAGGATTGGGCCCCAAAGCAGGTCATTTCTGAAACAGTAAAAAGCCTTCAAGAAAAATGGATACCTAAACTGTACCACCCCCTCAGTCTTCCTGCAGTCAGGGGCCCCTTACAGCTAGACACGGCTACTTTTCACCTTTTACAGATAACTCATGCCCTGTTAAACATAACCAACCCCCCTTTGGCTCAGGATTATTGGTTATGTTTACGTTCAGGACCTTTAAAGCTCACAGCTGTGCCCATCCCCTTTAACTTCACTAACTACACCCCCCTTAAAAAGTGTTACCCCACACAACCCCTGTTACATGTTGAGATAATGGACACTCAAGACTCTCTTGAATGCCTAGTGGGTCAAGGAAGCTCATCAGTGGGAGTTTTTCCTTCTACTAGGTGCTTAAGAAACTATACCTGGACAGCCTCTGCCTGTTCCTGTATTAGAACATAACACAACCTAGCCGCCCCTGGCGAGCGATCACCATGATCCCCTTACTGGCAGGACTAGGTGCAGGCCTAGGAGGCCTGGGTACCTCCCTACACCTGTACAATAAATTATCTCTCCAATTCATCAAAGATATTGAACAACTAGCCGAGACTGTATTAGACCTCCAGGAACAAATTGACTCCCTGGCTGAAGCGGTCCTCCAAAATAGATGTGGACTAGACCTTTTAACTGCTGAAAAGGGAGGGCTATGTGTCTTCCTACAGGGAAGAATGTTGCCTCTATACCAACAAATCAGGCTTAGTACAGGAAAAAATTAGAACTCTCCAAGAAGGTTTAGAAAAGAGAAGACGAGAGCTCACACAAGGAGGATGGTGGAAAATGCTGGGAGGATGGTTACCTTTTATTCTTCCTCTCTTAGGGCCTCTTATTATCATAGTTCTTCTTATTTCCCTTGCCCCATGTATAATTAACAACTTAATTGCCTTTATTAGGAAGCAGGCTAGTGCTATAACTATATTAACCCTGGCAGAGACTAGATACCACCCCCTCCCAAGGGAAGATCCCACTGGGCCATGATTGGCCCTGAGGACAAAAGACAGGGGGGAATGTGAGAGCCAAACTAACACCATTTTGAAACCCCTCCATTTTATTGTTCACTGCCTAAAGTGTATTTGCCCCTTGACCCCCTTCCCTGTCTTGCAGTTTAAGACCACGAGCCGTAGACATTGAAAAATAGCTCCCGGCACAAATAACTCCCAACACCCTGTTTCCTGCTGATTGCACCCCCTTGCACAATCAGACAAGTCTAACTGCTCGGAATAACTACTAAAGGGAGGGGTGGGGCTTGTGGGGTAATTAAGGAACTCCTGAGTAGTCTGTAAGGGCTGGTCTCGCCTTCCTTCTAAGGGAGACAGCCCAGGCTCTGAGCTTGAATAAACCCTTGTGCCATTGCAGCAGTGTTGGACTCTCAGAGTGGTGCTTGAATTGAGTCTGGGGGCTTACAGTACACCTTGGAATACTTATTCAGCCATAATAAAGATGGAGACTTTATATCTTTTGTACTTACCTGTATGGATATGGAGAACATCCTCCTAAGTAAAGTACCACAAGAATGGAAAAGAAAGTATCCAATGTACTCAATACTAATATGAAACCAACAAATAGACAACTGCATGCCCATACAAGAGAAAAACACAATTAAATTCAAGCAGGGGAGGAGTTGGGAGGAGAGGGGGTTGGTGTACTACCATCTAACAGGCACAATGTAGGGGTATATGGCACACCTCCGGGGTGAAGGGATCAACTACAACTTAGACTCTACCTAACAAATGCAAACAATGTAACTTTTTTTTTTTAAATTGAGACAGAGCCTCAAGCTGTCTCCCTGGGTAGTGCCGTGGCATCACAGCTCACAGCAACCTCCAACCCCTGGGCTCAAGCGAGTCTCCTGCCTCCGCCTCCCAAGTAGCTGGGACCACAGGCACCTGCCACAACACCTGGCTATTTTTTTTTTTTTTTTGGTTGCAGCCATCATTGTTGTTTGGCGGGCCTGGGCTGGATTCGAACCCACCACCTTAGGTGTATGTGGCTGGTGCCTTAGCCACTTGAGCCACAGGCACTGAGCCCAAACAATGTAACTTGATTGATTGTGCCCTTATATCAATCTGAAATTATAAGAAAAAGTACACCTAAAACTTTAATTACACCTCGCTTCCTACATAGTCCTGCTTCCATCCTAATTAAGCAACAAGACTTTAACCATTCTGGAATTTTCTTTTTTTTCTTTCTTTCTTTCTTTCTTTTTTTTTTTTTTGAGAGATAGAGTCTCACTTTGTTGCCCTCTGTAGGCGGAGGCAAGTGAATTACCTAAGCTCAGGAGTTGGATAGCATTCTATGGAGGGTGACAAAGTGAGACTCTGAGTCTACAAAAAAAAAAAGAAAGAAAAGAAAAAGATAAGAAAATATTGTACATTTTGTTTTGTTTGTTCTTTTGAAACAGAGTTTTACAATGTCGCCCTTGATGGAGTGCTGTGGCGATATAGCTCAAAGCAACCTCAAACTCTCAGGCTTAAGTGATTTCCCTTGCCTTAACCTTCGGAGTAGCTGGGACTACAGGTGCCCACCACAACACCCAGCTATTTTTAGAGATGAGGTCTCTCACTCAGACTGTTCTTGAACCTATGAGCTAAGGCAATCCACCCACCTTGGCCTCCCAGAGAGCTAGGATTATAGGTGTGAGCCACCTCATCCAGGTCCATGTTTTGTTTTGTTTTTTGAAACAAAGTTTCACGCAGTCACCCTGGGGTACAGTGCAGTGGCATCATAGTGTTGTAACCCAGCCCTCTTTCCCCTGCCCACTCCTGTTCTCCAGCCCTCACCTGTTCCCACCACCACCACCCTCACCTGTTCCCCACCCCCACCCTCTCCAGCCCATTTCCCTCCTCCTCCCTTCTCCCCCCCAAGAGTTGACTCCAGGAACAAGGCAAGTCCCTCCTCCCCCAGGGTGGCTGAGAATGTGCTTCCCAGCCACGTTCCCAGGCCCCCTTCTTCCCACTAGGGTTGCCAAGAACAAGCTTCAGGTACAAGGAAAAAAGTCCCAAGTTTCACAAAACCCCCAAGTTCTCAGTAGATGAACAATGGTGGAAAACTCAGTGAGACTTGATTAATTACTGTTGTATAACCATAACCATTGTGATATGAAATGTGTCCATTGTCAACTGAAACTATTAATTATTGTTCCATTGCTGTATCTATGACTACCTGAGTTGTAACCACCCTTAACCAGCCACCTTTCACTTCTGTAATATGCTTACACAAAGCCTATAAAAGGTAACTCACACTCTCACTGGGTGCTGACTGTCTCTCGGAGCAGCAGCCCCTGCAGCAGGTAAAATTACCAATTAATTAACCTAAGTGGGGGTCCGAGTCTATTTTTCCAGGTCCCCTAAGTTATTTCAATACCAGGAAAAAGGGTGTACAGATAGGCAGCAAACATGCCAAAATCTTTTTCAAAAAATGGTGCTTGAGGCAGCACTCATATCTCAGTAGGTAGGGCACCAGCCACATACACCAAGGCTGGCAGGTTGGAACCCACCCCAGGCCAGATAAAACAACAATGGCAGACAAAAAAAAAAGGCAGCAGCTTGGTAGGCTGAGGCAAGAGAATCACTGAAGCCCAAGTGTTTGAGGTTGCTGTGAGCTGTGACCCCACCGCACTCTACCCAGGGCCATAGGTTGAGACTCTGTGTCCAAAAAAAAAAAAAAGTGCTTTAAGATACAAAAAGAGAGAGAGGCTGGGAGCCTGTGGCTCAATCGGCTAAGGCACCAGCCACGTACACCTAAGGTGGCGGGTTCGAATCCCCAGCCCGGGCCTGCCAAACAACAATGATGGCTGCAACCAAAAAATGGCCCGACGTTGTGGCGGGCTGCTGTGGTCCCAGCTACTTGGGAGGCGGAGGCAGGAGACTCGCTTGAGCCCAGGAGTTGGAGATTGCTATGAGCTGTGATGCCATGGCACTCTACCCAGGGGGATAGCTTGAGGCTCCGTTTAAAAAAAAAAAAAAAAGAGAATTGCCTGAGCCCAGGAGTTGGAGGTTGCTGTGAGCTGTGATGCCACAGTACTGTACAGAAGGCGACATAGTGAAACTCTGTCTCTAAAATAAATAAACAAATAAATAAATAAATGTCTTCAAAACACTTTTGAGGGCCAGAGAAATTGCATGTGTGATAACATCAGTCCAGAGCATTAAAACAAACAAACTGAACAGGGGAATGCCCTTGCCGATGCTTCCTGCTCCCAGCCTTGATTCAGTGCTCCCAGAAAGCCTACCCCTGAGTTTGCCTGAGACCAGCTTAGGAGTTCAGCATACTCTGTAGGCAGAGGGCTAGCTCTGCCCTAACACCCATCCCAGAAGGTACTGATGGCTGCATCTCTGTCTGGATTCCCTGCTAGACCCAATGCTCCCCAAGGATGGGGAAAATGCCCTGTGCAGACTGGGTACTCAGTAAGGTTTACTGAATCACTCGATCAAGGGAAGATACACTTATCGAAGGTCACAGAAACAGGGTTGAGACATGAAAAGTACACTGCGCTTCCCTACACCATTGGTCACCTAGACTAGTATGATGAACCTCAGGAAACATATCAGCATCACCATGGGGGAAATTCCTATTCACTCGAAGTTCATCACTACAGTGAGATGTAATGATCCTGTTCTGAATTTATCTGACATATCTAGTAGTCTACCCAAAATGGGGCACTGACTAAAACAGACCTGCTTCCACTAGGGTCAGAGAAAACCTGAGGCCAGAGACACTACAGCTAGCTGATAACAAGGGCCAGGATCATGCACTTGAGAATGTCCAAGGCTGGCTCTGGGGCCAGGCATGTGGGAGGCGCTTGATAACCACGATCCTGCCCTGGATCTAGCCTGAGCTCCTTGTAGACAGGTATTGATTTTCATTTCTCAGTTCATAAAACTGTGAACAACACTGGTGCCCAAGAATACCTTTCAGGTGAATAAAAGAACCAGGAGACATAAATAAGAAATTCCAAGAATTTTCACGACCACTTGAAGAGCAGAAGAGTCACATATTAACCCCAAGTACTGCTCTGTGTCACTGAAGCAATGTTCTTACCCCAAGGCACCAAAATATCCTGCCTATAAGGCTTATTCCTAAAAAGGCCAGAAGGGAAGGAATTTTGGTCTGTTTTATTCATTGCCTGAAGCACTGGTGGAATGAGCAACTGAAAGAATGCCTACCCCTCTTGGTGGTTAGCATCTGAGGATGGGGCATCTTACTTGCTGGCTGGGAAGAGTGCTTAGGGAAGGTTTGTAGAAGGAAACTGAAGGATACTCACAGCCAGGAAACCCAGCTTGCCCCCACACCGGGTCTTGAGCCCCATGGCAGCAGTCAGATGGATCTCAACCAGAGTGCTTGGTGGGATTTTCTCCTCTGCACATTCAGCCAGGTTCACAGCACACAAGGCCATGTGCACATCTGAACAGGTGGATCCTGCAGGAAGCTTCCCTAGGGTGGGCACAAAGAGACACTAACATTGATAGATCCCAAACCAAACTTTTCCCTGCTTTCTTAAGCACAGAGTCACACCAGAGGGGAAACACTTCCACTAAAAACTCTACTCTGAGTCCAAGTGTTAGGTGAGCTTTGTGATCAGACAGGCCTTGGATGAGATGCCAGGCTCCAAGACTTATTAGCTCCTGATCTTTTCTACCTCTCAGGGTGGCTGGGGACATAGTGCCCAGCTCTGTCTAATGAGAGCCATCATGACTGCACTGTCCAGGACGCAGAGCCACATAATGCAACATTTCCCAAAACAGTGTTAACAATATGGCCACATTCTGCTAATACAGTTCTGCGTGTCCAAATGTTTCAATAAAGGTGTGAGAAAAATGTTTTTAAGGTCAGGGGCAGAGGCTCACACCTGTAATCCTAGCACCTGGGAGGCTGAGGCAGGTAGATTGCCTGAGCTCACAGGTTGAAGATCAGACTAAACCAGAGCAAGACCTTGTCTTTAAAAAATAGCTGGGCATTGTGGCACCTGTAGTCCCAGATACTTGGAAGGCTGAGGCAAGAGAATTGCTGAAGCCCAGGAGTTTGAGGTTCCTGTGAGCACCACAGCACTCTATCAAGAGTGACAAAGTGAGACTGTCTCAAAAAAAAAAAAAAAAAAAGTTTTTTTAAAAAATCATTTGAGAGGGTGGTGCCTGAGGCTCAAAGGAGTAGGGCACCAGCCCCAGATGTCAGAGGTGACAGGTTCAAATCCAGCCCTGGTCAAAAACTGCAAAAAAAAAAAAAAAAAAAATTTTCAATTTGAGGCTGGGCATGGTGCTCACACCTGTAGTCCTAGCACTCCGGGAGGCCAAGGCATGTGGACTGTCTGAGCTCATGAGTTTGAGACCAGCCTAAGCAAGAGTAAGACTCTGTCTCTACTAAAAACAAAAAACCGAGGCAAGAGGACTGCTAGAGCCCAAGAGTTAGAGGTTTTTTTTTTTTTTTTTTTTAAAGAGTTAGAGGTTGCTGTGAGCTATGATGATACCATAACACTCTAACCAGGACGACAGAGTGAGACTCTGTCTCAAAAAACAAACAAGTAAAAAAAAAAAAAACAATTTGAATTTATTTTCACTAAAAACCCCCTCACAATATGCAAGGTGGCCACAAAAGTCATTTGCAATTTAAAGTAGTTTACTATTTGGTCTGTTTTATTCACTGTTTTTTTTTTTATTTTTTTTTTTGAGACAGAGCCTCAAGCTGTCCCCCCGGGGTAGAGTACTGTGGCATCACAGCTCACAGCAACCTCCAACTCCTGGGCTCAAGCGAGTCTCCTGCCTCCGCCTCCCAAGTAGCTGGGACTACAGGCGCCCGCCACAATGCCCGGCTACTTTTTGGTTGCAGCCGTCATCGTTGTTTTGGCGGGCCCGGGCTGGATTTGAACCTGCCACCTTAGGTGTATGTGGCTGGCGCCTTAGTCACTTGAGCCACAGGTGCTGAGCCTTTATTCACTGTTTGACGCATTGGTAGAATGAGCAACTACCCCTCTTGGTGGCATAGAAGCATACACTCCTTTGAGAGGGAAGTAACACAACTGAGCAATGACAGCTGGGTACAACTTAGGTTAGTATAAAGAGAGGAAAGTTTTATCATGTCCTCTTCTAGAAGAGCCGAGCAGTGGCTCATTTGGGCGGATGAAGTACTCTTATACAGGCCTGAAGACCCAACATGGCTCTCCTGAACCTTTCATACTGTTGCTTGCTTTGGTCCTCACTACAGGGGCTGCGAGGCAGCAAGGACAAGCCATCTCCTTGCCTCAGGCTGGCCACAGAAGTACCTATGCCAAGGTCCGGATGGTGGCAAAACCAGGCTTCCCAGGCTCACTCAGCCCTATATTTTTCCTACTTGGTTGCCCTACCTGTCTGGGAGACATCAGCTCCTACAGTCATTCTGTACTGGCTTGAGTTGTCTGTCTCCTCCAGGAGGCACAAGCTTTCATTTTCAGAGGGAAGGTGGGGAGAGGTCAGTGTGGGTATCATACTACATTCACCTCTGTTCCCTCAGTGTCTCACACAGGGAGTGCTCAGTGAGGGTGAAGACAAGAGTGATGTGAAGCTTCCTAGGAATTCTCCAAAACTTGACAGTAAGGAAGACACAATCTCCTAAACAGAGAGACTTGGGTTTGGTTCTTGTTCTGTCCCCCAGGCACAGAAAGGGGTGGACAAGAACAAAGTGGGAGACATTTACAGATAATGACCTTCCACTGAAACTATTCTGAGTCCAAGTGTTACCCAGTGTCCACAACTGGGGGTGGTGCCTGTGGCTCAGTGGGTAGGGTGCCAGCCCCATATACCTAGGGTAGCAGGTTCAAACCCAGGTCCGGCCAAACTGCAACAAAAAAATAGCTGGGCGTTGTGGTGGGTGCCTGTAGTCCTAGCTACTAGGGAGGCTGAGGCAAGAGAATCACCTAAGGCCAGGTGTTGGAGGCTACTGTGAGCTACGACACCACTACACTCTACTGAGGGCAGTAAAGTGAGACTCTCTCTTAAAAAAAAAAAAAACTGCACAACTGGGTTGGGCTCAGTGGCACACACCTGTAATCCCAACACTCTGGGAGGCCAAGGTGGGTGGATCACCTGAGCTCACAAGTTCGAGATCAGCCTGAGCCAGAGCAAGACCTCATCTCAAAAAAAAAAAAAAAAAAATAGGTGGGCGTTGGTGGCAGGCACCTGTACTCCCTGCTACTTAGGAGGCTGAAGCAAGAGAACTGCTTGAGCCCAAAAGTTTGAGGTTGCTGTGAGCTATGATGCTACAGCACTCTACCAAGGGTGACAAAGGGAAACTGTCTCAAAAAAAAAAAAAAAAAGCATGACTGGTTCCACTGTATCATCTGCTCACTCTTCCATCCCCAGTACCTATATCTGTTCCACTGATGGTGAGGCTCCTGGCAGCCACAGGAGGGTTCTAACACCTTCCAGTCACCACATCCTATTATTTTTTGACCCTTGTCTTCCTTGACACCTAGCAGCAATGGCTCTCCCTCAGACCTGCTCCTCCCAGAACTGAGCCTCATGGATTCTCCTTGGTCCTCTTCAAATGCTCCCCTCCAGCAGCCTCTGCCCAGCTCCCTGTCCTCTACCTGTTCTTTACATGTGGGTGTTCTTCCCTCCCCGAGGGCGCCCTTCTCAGCAGTTATCATCTCATCAGCCCTCTTGGTTTTCACTCTTTTTTTTTGAGACAGAGCCTCAAGCTGTCACCCTGGGTAGAGTGCTGTAGCACCATAGCTCACAGCAACCTCCAACTCCTGGGCTTAAGCGATTCTCTTGCCTCAGCCTCTGAAGTAGCTGGGACTACTGGGCATCCGTCACAATGCCCGGCTATGTTTTGGTTGTAGTCGTCATTGTTGTTTGGCGGGCCCGGGCTGGATTCGAACCCGCCAGCTCAGGTGTATGTGGCTGGCGCCTTAGCCACTTGAGCCACAGGCGCCGAGCCTTGGTTTTCACTCTTACTGCAATCCACCCATGTTGGCCTCTCAGGGTGCTGCGATAACAGGCATGAGCTACCATGCTTGGGCCACTCTCACTCTTTTTGGGCTGCAAATCCTGTACATTCGGGTGCCTACTGCATATTTCCCCTCTATATCTCATAGGCAGGTGTCCAAAATGGAACTCATTACCTTTTCCCTGGCAAAGGTGCTCTTCCTTTGGATTTCTTCACCGTTGTTGTTCTTTTCTTTTTTTTTTTTTTTTTTTAGACAGAGTCTCAAGCTGTTGCCCTGGGTAGAGTTATGTGGCATCACAGCTCACAGCAACCTCCAACTTTGGGGCTTAAGTCATTCTCTTGCCTCAGTCTCCCAAGTAGCTGGGACTACAGGCGCCTGCCACAATGCCCGGCCAATTTTTGGTTGTAGGTGTCATTGTTGTTAGGCAGGCCGGGACTGGATTCAAACCTACCAGCTCTGGTGTATTTAGCTGGCACCCTAGCCACTTGAGCTATAGGTGCCAAGCCTCTTCACCTTTGTTGATGATACCACTATTCACCCAAACTCCCAAGGAAGAAGTCAGTGAGCCATCTTTGCCAGCTCCTTCTCTACCCATCACTCCCAGTGAGTCCCTAAGTCCAGTCAACTCCACTTTCTAATTTCTTCATCTGTCTTTTTGGCATCTCTCATCTTTAAGCTATGTTATATTTTATTTGGCCTCCCTAAATTCAGCCTCAGTCCTCTCAGATCAGACTCTACCTGCTACCAGAGTGACTCTTCTAAACTTTAAGACCAAATTAGATCATTATTTTCCTAAAATTCTTCACCACATCCTACTGATATACTGTAAGATCCCCAGACTGGCATCCAGATCCTTCAGGGTCCAGGCACCATTAATGTCCTAGATCCCATCATCCTCTCCCGGCATGGATCACTCTAAGACTACCAATGTGTTATTCTTGAGAGCCACCCCTCATGGGACGCCTCTTCTGGAACGTCCCTCCGCAGAAGGCATATCTCCTTCTGCAGAGCTGATGACCTCCACACATCCCTCCATGTGAAAGTGAGACTTTACCTCCTAGAAAGCTTTTGTTGACACTCAACAGGTACCCATTCTCTCCCAATAAAAACACATTCTTTCTAGAGTCTAACATACTTACACTGAACTGTTATTCATCTGCTAACCTGCCTGCCTTTCTATCACAATAGGAGCTTACTGAAAGAAATAGTCATATTTCATTGACTCTAAGATGCCATCAATTTTAATTCTCTCCATTAAGTATCACTATGGAAAAACACTCCAACTAATCTATTACATGCCACTATTTTTTTTTTTTTTTTGGAGATGGAGCCTCAAGCTATCCCCCTGGGTAGAGTGCCATGGCATCACAGCTCATAGCAACCTCCAACTCCTGGGCTCAAGCGAGTCTCCTGCCTCC
>CAUYQV010115385.1:0-12882 GCA_963574575.1 Galagoides demidoff
CTGGGACCACAGGCGCCCGCCACAATGCCCGGCCATTTTTTGGTTGCAGCCATCATTGTTGTTTGGTGGGCCCGGGCTGGGGATTCGAACCCGCCACCTTAGGTGTACATGGCTGGCACCTTAGCCGATTGAGCCACAGGCACCGAGCCAGGGCATCTATCTTATAGCTGAGGTGGCCAGTCATTCAGAAGGTTTCACTTGGGGCAACATTCCCATTGTTTAGATGGGAAGACTGAGGCCCAGAGGACAGAGATTACAAACCCAGCCCCTGGGGAGGGGAGAGGTTTGAGGGATGGGGAGGTGAAGTGAGGGTAGCTCAGGAGTGAAGACTCACACCAAGTCCACCCCCAGATTGTGCAGTACATTGGCGAACTCTGCCGCTACCTCCTGAACCAGCCGCCCAGGGATTCAGAAAACCAGCATCAAGTCCGAATGGCATTAGGCAATGGCCTCCGGCAGTCCATCTGGACCAGCTTTTCCAGCCGCTTCCACATCCCCCAAGTGGCTGAGTTCTATGGGGCCACTGAGTGCAACTGCAGCCTGGGCAACTTCGATGGCCAGGTTCGGCCAGGTTGGGTTGGGGAAGGGCAAGGCCACTGTGGGATGGTCCATGGGAGACAGTGGGGAGCTGAGAGGAGGGCAGAGTTCCAGTGCTAGAGTCCCCCACCCTTATTGTCCAGTTTTGGGCCCACAGTGGGAGAGCCCGGGCCTCAGTCTCAGTTTTCGCAGGTGGGGGCCTGTGGCTTCAACAGCCGCATCCTGTCCTTCGTGTACCCTATCCGGCTGATACGAGTCAATGAAGACACCATGGAGCTGATCCGGGGGGCTGATGGTGTCTGCATTCCCTGCCACCCAGGTCTGTTTTAGGCCAGAATTGGGTCAGCAAGGGAGAGGTTGGCCTAGGAAGCCAGGCATGGGTGGCTGGGGAGCCCTGTTCTGTTCTGTGGCCATCAGTCAGCCAGTCAGCTCTGCTCCTAGGGTTGCAGGCTACTCATTTCTTTGTCCATCCATTCATTCGCCTGTCCATCTGTCCATTCATTCATTGTCATGTTGATTCAAGAGGACACTGAGTCCAGGCTGCTTGGGACTGATTCTGGCTCTGCCCCTTAGTTCTGTGTCACAGCTAGTTATTTGGTCTCTCTGTGCCTGAGTCCCCTTATCTGCAAATGGGGCTGATAGCAGCACCCTCCCCATCAAGTTGGCCTGAGGGTGGTAAAGAACATAAAGCTCTGTGCGCAGAAGGCACAGAGCAGGGGCTTGCTGATGCTGCCTATATTGGCCTGTCCCTGTGAAGCCCGCCCTGTCAGCTGTGGTTCATCTTTCCATCCGTTCAGTGAACAGATATCACCATGTGCCTAAGTATGTCAGACCTGCCAAGATGAGATCACAGGCTAGGGAGAAGAGGGGCATCTCTGGGGCAAGCAGTATGACTCCAGTCAGATAAAGATGCAGGATGCATTTGGCAAGGGGGGACAGGTAGGAGAGGCTGCTTAGGCCACATCTGAGTCGGCCTGTCCTACCCGCCAGGTGAGCCAGGCCAGCTAGTGGGCCGCATCATCCAGAAAGACCCCCTGCGCCGCTTCGATGGCTACCTCAACCAGGGCGCCAACAATAAGAAGATTGCCAAGGATGTCTTCAAGAAAGGGGACCAGGCCTACCTCACTGGTGGGTGGGTCCCCAGCCCTTCACAGCCCCTTCCCTAGGGGGTGGAGAGAGATAGGGGACCTTCCCTCACCTTCGGAGAACATCTCCCCAGGCCTCCACCCCAGCCCTTAGGGTAACACAAGTCTTGGGCTCCAGCAAGGCCTGCCTGGCTCAAGCCCTAGTCCAAGGTCACCTGGCCCAGACTCTGCCTCATAAAACCCTCCTGCCAGGCGACGTGCTGGTGATGGATGAGTTGGGCTACCTATACTTCCGAGACCGCACAGGAGACACATTCCGCTGGAAAGGCGAGAATGTGTCCACCACTGAAGTGGAAGGCACACTCAGCCGCCTGCTGGACATGGCAGATGTGGCAGTGTATGGCGTCGAGGTGCCAGGTATGTCTGGGGAGAATTGTGTGTAGAGGCTTCACTTGGCGAAACCTCCAGCCGCTCACTGTCCACCTTTATTGCCCCTAGGAACTGAGGGTCGGGCCGGAATGGCTGCAGTGGCCAATGCTACTAACAACTGCGACCTGGAGCACTTTGCACAGGTCTTAGAGAAGGAGCTGCCCTTATATGCCCGCCCCATCTTCTTGCGCTTCCTGCCTGAGCTGCACAAAACAGGTATGTCCCTCTCCTGTGTCAGTTCTTGGCTTCCAAGCCCAGTACCCTTCCTGTTTCCTTCTGCAAAGACCCAACTGGCTGGGGGTGGTGCCTATGGCTCAGTGGGTAGGGCACCTGGCTCCGGTCAACTGTAACAAAAAATAGCCGGGTGTTATGGCAGGTGCCTATAGTCCCAGCTACTTGGGAGGCTGAGGCAAGAGAATCACCTAAACCCCAAGAGTTAGAGGTTGCTATGAGTTGTGATGGCATGGCACTCTACCAAGGGTGACATAGTGAAAAGCTCCAACTGGCTGTCATCCGACGTGCTGGTGATGTGACCTCTACCCACAGCCTGGCCAGGTAGTTGGTAAACAGTCCATGTGTAGCTAAGCAGACTAAGCCTTCAGAGAGAAGCTCATGGTTCCTTGGTAGCACAAATACTGACTTATCAAGCATTGTGCTGGGCCTTGGGGATATAAGAGAACAATTCTGATGGGAACTTTCCGATCTTGGGCCTTTTAGAGCGGGAGGCAGCCACAGTACAAAGAATTCCAAAGATAAAGAAGGGACCACAGATCCAGCTAACAGAAGAGCCAATGAAGGGACAGTTGCGATGACTGGAAGGGTCCCTTGAGGAGGTGATGTTTTAGCTGAGACCTGAAGGAAAGGGAGGACTTCATTGGGGTGGAAGGTGTTCTAGGCTTGGGAACAGCAAGTGTGAAGTCCCCAGGGCAGGAAGGAGCTTGGAATGAAAGGAGGCCCCCAAAGCTACAGCCAAATGAGAGCGGCAGGCAGTGGCATGGGGTGGGAAAGAGACCGGCAGGGCCAGAAGCCCAGGATCTTGGGGCCCAGGGTAGATATTTGGATTATTCTGGGGACAGTAGGGAACTACAGCAGTGTTTGAGTGGGATAGTGACCTGGTGAGATTCAGATTCTACAAAACTCTCTGGCTGGTCTGCGGGGAGTGGGGAAGGACTGCAGGCAGCCTAGGAGCAATGGGGAGAGGCATGAGGGACTGTTATAGTTGGCCAAGTTGAGAGGTGAGCTGTGGGTCCCCAGTCACATGAGGGCAGTACCATCTTTCTGCCTGGCCCACCAATGGCTTTCAGGAGTTTCCTTGTGGGCAGGAAGCGCTGAGGCTTGTGCCCAGATCTGCCCCTTCTAGCTCTCTCTGTTCTGCTTGCTCTTGGATCATATCTACCTGGCAACTTCCCAGGGCATCGTTATGTCAATGCCAACATTGATGGCAGGCCTTCCCTAACTGTACTGGACCTGCCAGATAGTGGGCACCTGGACCTCTAGGAGCACCTGAAGCAGCAGGGGAGTCCAGGGCTTCAGGGTGAGGACATTAGTGCCAGCCTTATGACCAAGATTGTGAGTTCCATGAGGATTGGCTGACACCATGACTTCTGTCGAGGGTTTCAGACCGGCTTTGCTTACAACAGTGGTTCTCAACCTATGGGTCGGGACCTGCAGAAACTATATTAAAGGGCCACAGCATTAGGAAGGTTGAGAACTACTGCTATATAGCAAACCACTCCTAAACTTATTTGCCCCCACATGGAATGAAATGACCATTTTATTTGCTCACAGTTAGTTCTGTGGATCAGCAACTTGGAGGTTAGGTTCAGCTGAGTGGTTCTCAGGTTGCCTTTGTCTGGGGTTACTCAAAGAGCTGCTAACACTTAGCAACTCAACTGGGGCAGGAGGCTCCCAGGTGTCCTAACTCATGGTCTAGCTTTCTTACACAGTTGCTTCTGCATCACTGTCCAGCAGAACTTTCTGCAATGATGTAAATGTTTAGGATCTCCACTGTCCACCACAAGTAGCTACTTGTCCTGAATAGCTATTGTGCACTTGACATGTACCAAGTGTGGCTGAGGAACTGAAATTAAAAAAAATTTTTTTTTGAGACAGAGTCTCATTTTATTATCCTTGGTAGAGTGCTGTGGCATCATAGCTCACCGCAACCTCAACTCTTAGACTCAAGAGATTCTCTTGCCTCAGCCTCTCAAGTAGCTGAGACTACTGGTGCCTACCATAACGCCCAGCTATTTTTAGAGATGAAGTTTCACTCTGGCTAAGGCTGGTATCAAACCTGTGAGCTCAGGCAATCTACCTGCCTTGGCTTCTCAGATTGCTAGGATTACAGACAGGCATAGGCATGAGCCACCTCACCTGGCCTGAAATTTAAATTTTGTTAATTTTTCTTTTTTCTTTTTTTTTTTTTTTAGAAACAGAGTCTCACTTTATTGCCCTTGGTAGAGTGCCGTGGTATCACACAGCTCACAGCAACCTCCAACTCCTGGGCTCTTGCCTCTTACCTCAGCCTCCCAAGTAGCTGGGACTATAGGTGCCCACCACAACGCCTGGCTATTTTTGTTGTTGTTGCAGTTTGGCCAGGGCTGGGTTTGAACCCCTCACCCTTGGTATCTGGGGCCAGTGCCTTACCGAGCCACAGGTGTTGCCCAATTTTGTTAATTTTAATTAAAATAGTCATATAAAGCCACTGATGACCCTATGTGACAGTGCTGGTCTGGGGGTCTCCCCCCTCACTCTAGGGGTTCATCTCTATTCTTCAATGGCTTCTTATTCTCAGAAGGCTAGCCTGAGGTTGGGTGTGGTGGTTCACACCTCTAAAAAATAGAGCCAGACCTCATGGCAGGCTCCTGTAGTCCTAGCTACTTGGGAGGCTGAGGCAAGAGAATTGCTTGAACCCAAGAGTTTGAGGTTGCTATAAGCTAAGACGCCACAACACTCTACTGAGGGTGACCAAGTGAGACTATCTCCAAAAAAAAAAAAAAAAAAAAAAAAGCTGGATGGTACCTGTGGCTCAAAGGAGTAGGGCGCCAGCCCCAGCCAAAAATTGCAAAAAAAAAGCTAACCTGATCTCAGGGCATTCCTAAGACCTTGGGGGCAGCGGAGAGGAGGAAGGTGGGATCGCAAGGCTCCTTGAGGCCTAGACTTGCCCAGAAGTCCCACAGTGTTGCTTCTACCACATTCTTTTGGTCCAAGGAAGTCACAGGTCAGTCCGGGTTGAGGCCATTGGAAACTACCTCAGTAGTTCTCACCTTAATGACATGACCCACAGGTTGAGAACCGCTGTTCTAGCTCCTTCTAGAAGAAGTGGCAAAGCTACACTGCAAAGGTGTATAGGGAGGGGAGGAATCTGTGGCTGTTTATTAGTAGCTGTCACACCCAGGCTCATCCTGGAAGACTGATAGGTCAGTCTGCTCATCGCACAGTGGAGCTAATACTATTGATTGGAAGAGGCACAATTAGCTGGGTACGGTGGCTCTGGGATGCTCAGAGGGGAGGCTTACTTGAGCTCAGGAGTTTTAGACTAGCCTGAGCAAAAGTGTTACCCGTCTCTACTAAAAATAGAAAAATTAGCCAGGAGTGGTGGCCCCGGTGCCTGTAGTCCCAGCCTCACTGGGACTGACGCAAGAGGATTGCTTGAGTCCAGGAGTTTTAAGTTGCTGTGCACTGGGCTGACCATGCCTTCCAAGGCTGGGAGTGGTGGCTCATGCCTGTAATCCTACCACTCTAGGAGGCTGAGGAGGGTGGATTGCCTGAGTTCATGGGTTTGAGACCAGCCTGCGCAAAAGTGAGACCCCATCTCTTAAAAAAAGCCAGGCATTGTGGCAGGTGCCTATAGTCCCAGCTACTTGGGAGGCTTAGGCAAGAGAATTACTTGAGCCCAAGATTTTGAGGTTGCTCTGAGCCATGACTCTACGGCTCTAAAGTGAGACTCTGTCTCAAAAAAAAATTTTTAAAGGCATAATTTATATACTATTAAGGGGGGGAAGCTACTAATTAAACTATTTCAGAGTTGTTTTTTTTTTTTTTTGCCAGTGCTTGGTTTGAACCCGCCACCTCTGGTATATGGGACCAACACCCTACTCCTTGAGCCACAGGCACCGCCCAATTTTTTTTTTTTTTTTTGAGATAGTGTGTCTCACTATGTTGCCCTCAGTAGAGTGCCGTGGCATCACAGCTCAGCTCACAACAATCTCAACTCTTGGGCTTAAGTGCTTCTCTTGCGTCAGCCTCCCAAGTAGCTGGGACTATAGCCGTCCTCCACAACACCTGGCTTTTTTTTTTTTTCTTTTTTTTATAATTGTTGTTTGGCAGGGGTCAGATTTGAACTCAAAAGCTCCAGTGTATGTGACCAGAGCCCTAACTACTGAGCTATGGGTGCTGAGCCTGTTTCAGAGATGTTAAAATTTAAAAGCATGTGCATCTTATAAAGTGAGATCATACTTGCACCCAGTATAAAGAGAGTCCTCAAGTCAGGAGATTCATGTTCTGGTCCCCTTCCCTGCTGTCACTCCCTTCTCTGGGTCTCAGTTTGCCCATTTGCAAAATGAGTGTGGGTAGGTAACATAGCTATTCCTGTCCCCCACCTCTGCTTTGCCATGGCTGCTCTAAGAACGAAGTACATGAGGTAGCGGATGGAGCATTCTTTGTAAACTTAAAAGTGCAGGGCCTCCTTCTCCCACACTTTCCTCCTGTTGTCTCTCCAACCCTTTACTTGGTCCTTCTCCAGCAGTGGCAGCAAGGTTCCTGGGAGCTCAGGTCACTGCCCTGAACTGTCTTAAGTCTTCTTCCCCATTCCCCAGGGACCTACAAGTTCCAGAAGACAGAGCTGCGGAAGGAGGGCTTTAATCCGGCTATTGTGAAAGACCCGCTGTTCTACCTGGACACTCGGAAGGGCTGCTATGTCCCACTGGACCAAGAGGCCTACACACGCATCCAGGCAGGCGAAGAAAAGCTGTGAATTTCCCCCTCTATCCCTCTGAGGGGTAGTGGATGTTGGATCCAGAGCCCTGAGCTCCACCCCAGAGGGGTCCTGGATGATGCCAGACCAAAGCAAGCAGGGCCCAGCACCTCCACCCCGAGGTGCTGACCCCTCCCTCCAAAACTGCCAAGTGACTCACTGCCACCTCCTACACCTCTGGAGGTTTTCTGTGAAAGCCTCATGTCCCAAGTTACGTCTTCTGCACTAGGCAGGCCCTCTGGTTCCCAGGCTGAGACTGACAGGGCCTTCTCAGGATGATGTCTTGGGTCAGGGCAGGAGAGGTAGAGGAGTCACCAAGCTCTCCCCAGAGGGTAGGGAGCTTATAAATGGGACCAGGGCAGAAGTCTCCAGACTCAGGAAAGCAACACAGTGGGCAGGGGCAGTAGTGGCCATTGATCAGATGGCTGAAGTGGATCCTGGCCCCAGACCTGCCCGAGTTCATTCAGCTTCACCCACCTTCAGGAGGGGACACACAGCCCCAATGTGGCCCCTGGTGCCCCCTCCAGCAGCAGGTCAGGACAGAGCACCCCTTGTTTCTCCACACTCCCTCATCCTCTCCCTGGGTGGCAGCCTGGTTGTCCCTCAGGTAGGGCCTTTCTGTCCTTGGGGGTCTATGTCACCTCCATCTCAGTCCTAGCCTGGCTGTGAGAGGAAGAATGTGGGAGGGGCTTGGGGGATCAATAAATTCTGCCTTGACTCCTCACCTGTGTGTGCTAGCCACCTGAGCCATCCACCCCCAGCCTGCTTGGGCCTCACTTACTGCCCCTCTGGCCCATTCATTTTTTCCATTTATTCATTCACCTGGACTTAGGGATGCATTAGGTATGCTACAGACATGGCCCTCAATGTACAGTTCAGATGGGGAAAGGTCTCACCTCAGTCTGGCAAGCTTTTTTGTTTTGATTTTTTTTTAAGAGACAGAGTCTCACCCTGTCATCCTCGGTAGAGTTCTGTAGCATCACAGCTCACCACAACCTCCAGCTCTTGGGCTTAGGTGATTATCTTGCCTCAGCTTCCTGAGTAGCTAGGACTCAGGTGCCTGCCACAACACCCAGCTATTTTTTTGTTGCAGTTTGGCCAGGGCCAGGTTTGAACTCACCACCCTCGGTACATGGGGGGCTGTTACCCTACTCACTGAGCCACAGGTGCCGCCCTCTAGCAAGCTTTTTAACAACCTGAGTATTATAGCTTGGGCGCTCCTAGCTCAGTGGTTAGGGTGCCAGCCACATGATCCAGGCCTGGTGGGTTTGAACCCAGCCTGGGCCTGCAAAACAAAAGACCAGCCGCGCATTGTGGCAAGCGCCTGTAGTCCCAGCTACTAAGGAGGCTAAGACAAGAGAATCACCTAAGCCCAAGAGTTGGAGGTTGCTGTGAGCTATGATGTCATAGCACTCTACCAAGGGCAACAAAGCGAGACTGTCTCTTTAAAAAAAAAAGCTAAAGGTGGCTTGGCACCTGTGGCTCAATCAGCTAAGGCGCCAGCCAGGTACACCTAAGGTGGTGGGTTCGAATCCCCAGCCCGGGCCGCCAAACAACCATGGCTGCAACCAAAAAATGGCCAGGTGTTTTGGCGGGCGCCTGTGGTCCCAGCTACTTGGGAGGCGGAGGCAGGAGACTCGCTTGACCCCAGGAGTTGGAGGTTGCTGTGAGCTGTGATGCCCTGGCACTCTACCCAGGGGGATAGCTTGAGGCTCCGTCTCAAAAAAAAAGCTAAAGGTAGCCATTATGAGGAAGGGTTTCAAGGAGAAACCCTAAGCTAGGGCAGGATCCTAATTCTAGACTGCCACCCCTTCTGCAGTGCATTGATTGTTTAGTGGCTGGAAGGATGGAGACTGGTTTCTGTGAAAGCCAGAGCAATGCCTGACCTACTAGACACAGTCCAGGAAAGCTTCCTACAGCAGTCTTAGCAGCTGTACAGTCTGCAATACAATGGAGAGCCATCTGTCTCCTAGGCCCCATCACTGGAGTCACACCCAAGGTGGAAAGTCTGCTGGAAAGGAGTTCCTGAACAGCCCTAGAAAGTAGACAAGCCCTGGGCCTTGATTCCCTCTGTTGATCCCTTATCATGAGTCTTTATAAATAGACTCTTTCAAGGGAAGAACTAGAACTTAGAGATTTTGAGTCACTTGGCCAAGGTCACACACCAAGTAGTAGTGGCTGGAATGTAAGCCCAAGCCCTGATCCCTTCCTGCACCACCCTGCCTCCTGGTGTAGGAGGCAACAGGAAGTTAGAAGAGCTTCCATTCCAGGCATGCCTGTGGAGCCGATTGTTCACACCCTGTGCCAGCGGCTGACAGTTCAGGTGGAGGGTGGCCAGGCTGAGAAGCCTGGGGTACCTCCTGGTGGAGTGACCTTTGAAAGATAGTGTCTGGTGTTTGTCCTAAGATAAAGGTGGGGGAGGCTCCAGGGCTGGAATGGGGAAATGACAGGGGAGTGTGGGGACAGCAGGCCTGGCTGCCATACCTGTATGTGGTCAGCAGAGGGCGCCCAGAGCTTGGGGTATCTGGGTTTGGCCCTTAGAACTCAGCCTAGGGCAGCAGGAAGGAGGGGCTGTGAGTCCCACCTCCGCCCCAAGCAGGTACCAACTATGGTGCCCATGGCCACCCTGTGAGGGCCTTTGGTTGAGCTTTCCAGGGCCTGTACTTGGTTAGGGTGCTGCTTGGTATCTTTAGTGCTCAGTAGTAAGTTCTCTACAGTGGGAAGGAGGAGGCCTTGGAGAGGGGCCATTCCATCTTCCATGTTGAACAAAGTCACAGTATGAGGTGAAGCGATCCAGCTCTGGAGTCAGCCAACCCTGTATCCAAATCTTAGTTCTCCCATTTGCCAGGCTAAGCCTCAGTTTCCTCTCCTGTAAATGGAGGTCAAGGAATCCCTTGGGGATTGCAATGTGAAAATGCAGAGAAATTGTGCATGAAAATCTCATTTTCATGAGCCCCTCTTTTTATATATATATAAAAAATATATATATACCTCATTTTACGGAGCCCCTCTTTTTATATATATATATATATATATAAAATTCGGGGGGGGGCAGTTTTTGGCTGGGGCTGGATTTGAACCCGCCACCTCGGGCATATGGGGCTGGCGCCCTACTCCCCTGAGCCCTACAGAGCACCTCTTAAGTTCATCTGCAGGGGGTATTCTCTGGAGGTACTGAGCTGCCTTAAGAGCAAAACAGAGATCAGGACCCCAAATATGCTCTCAGGAAGCCAATGTCCGGGGCTGGGGGGATGGGGAGAGAAGGGCAAAGACTGTCCTTAGCTGCACCTAACTCAGTGCCCTGGGGTGAGGGTTGAGGTGCTCAAGTTCAGGGAAGGCTTTCAAGTAACAGTGTTCCAGACAGAGGCAGTAGGAGCAAGTAAAAGCCTGGGGTGCAGGGCCGTGAGGCTGCTGGGCTGCTGTAGAGAGGAGTTAAGGCAAGCTATGGGAAGCAATGCCTTTGAGGGCGATTATACTTCACAGCTCCAATGAGTGCTTCCACCATGTATGGAGCACTTACTACATGCCAGGCCAGGCCTTATGCAAAGTCCATTAAATCTTTTTTTTTTTGGAGACAGCCTCAAGCTGTCCCCCTGGGTAGAGTGCCCAGGCATAGCTCACAGGAACTTCCAACTCCTGGGCTTAAGCGAGTCTCCTGCCTCCGGCCTCCCAAGTTGCTGAGATCACAGGCGCCCCCCACAATGCCTGGCTATTTTTTTTTTTTTTTGGTTGCAGCCATCATTGTTTGGCGGGCCGGGCTGGATTCGAACCCACCACCCTAGGTGTATATGGCTGGCCCCCCAGCCACTTAAGCCACAGGCACCAAGCCAAGTCCATTAAATCTTAACAAAGCAGGTATGATTTTTATCCCTATTCCACAGATGAGGAATCTGAGGCTCAGAAAGGCAGTCTGTCGATGACAGAGCTGGGAGGAAAGTCTCCTTTCCTGAGTCTCAGCGTTCCCACCTGCAACCTGTCTGCTCTGCCTGGCCCCTTCCAGCCTCCAGCATCCCAGACAGGCAAGTGGCTGCCCAAGCTAGTGCGTGGCATATCACTTTCAGTTCCTGGGAAGAAGGTTAAATACCTCTGAGGAGACTTATTGAGGCTGCAGCAAGGGAGGGCGGACCGGGTGACTTTCAAAGGGGCCTGAATGCGAGGCCAGCCCACCCCTCCATACAAGGAGGGGGCCCAGTTTCCTCCCTAATGATATTCTGGCTCAGCCCTGGCCTTTGGCGGCAGTTTAACCCGAGCCAGGGCGGATTTCTTTCTCACTGATCTCAGCTTGACACCCAATTAGCACAAGAATGGGAGGAGGAAGCCTGAGAGAGGCGCCTCCCAGCCTCCCAGGGTGCGCGAGGGGAGCTGGCGGGAAGACAAAGGGCAGCGGGCAGGGGGGTACTGGCGCTCTCCCCTGCCCTGCAGACCCCGCCTTTGTCTCTGTAGGAGCTTCAGAGGGGATGGAGGCCTACGCCGGCCTGGTTTGGCCTGGCCCACTGGAGGAAACGGGATGGGGCCCAAGCCCCTGTTCTGCGTGGACCTGAGGGAAGGCACTTGGGGGAAGACTATTCAAGGGGAGGCAGTAAGGGTCAGCAAATAGAAAGAGATCCTGAGAGCACAAACATCTGGGGTTGAGGCCTAACAGGTCATTCTGAGTCTTGCTCTTCTCATTTAGAAAAGGGATAATGAACAGTCACTGTGAGGTAATACATGTATAAAGCACCTGCCAGTTGCAAAATGGATGTTCAATAAACACTTTTTGAACAAATACAGTATTTTAAGCTAGCACTCTCACTAACCCAGCAGCTGAGGGGGACAGGCCTGGAGTCAGGGGAAGGAAGGGTATTATGAGAGCTGGACATCCACAGAATGGACTGACTTGCCAGAGGCTGGACCACTTGCCTATTGAGGTTCTGGGAGGAAGGAATGCCTTTGGCCTCCTACAAGCTCTCTTCCTCTCTTGGGCTTCCCTGTGCCTTTTCTGATCCCAGGGTTGGGTTAGAGGCCTCCCTGGTTCCCCCTCCATAGCACTAATCTGCACTGTGTGATCCATATTTTCTTCCCAATCTTCTTAAAACATCAGCCCCTGGAGAGCAGGGACTCGTTGGTTTTGTTCACCATTATGTTCTCAGCACCAACACTGGCCTGGCACTAATAGGTGCTCAATAAATGTGAAATGGATGAAGCCTTTCAAATGCCCCCAAGGACTCCATCCAGCTCTGGGAAGCAGTTCCCATGGTCAGAGGCTATTCAGCTGGTAGACATGGGTTTGGGATCAAAGACTATACACAGCTCTGACTGCCCTTATCTTGCTGGCAAAGAGAATCCACTAAATGACTTTGAGCAGGAAAGTGATATCCTTTATTTATTCACTCATTCAGCACTTAACCAACACCTACGGTACCAGATACAGAACATACATACATATACAGAATTCCTTACTACATGCTAATGATTAAAGAGCAATCAGGAAAAGTTTCTGTCCTGATGAAGCTAAGAGTCCAGTGGAAGAATCTTGGGATATTTTTGCTAAAAGGACCTTAAAAGATCATTTGGTTCCAAACCGTCTTTACAAATCAGGGAAACTGGCTCGGCGCCTGTGGCTCAATCGGCTAAGGCGCCAGCCACATAACACCTAGGGTGGTGGGTTTAAATCCCCAGCCTGGGCCCGCCAAACAACAATGATGGCTGCAACCAAAAAATGGCCGGGCGTTGTGGCGGGCGCCTGTGGTCCCAGCTACTTGGGAGGCGGAGGCAGGAGACTCACTTGAACCCAGGAATTGGAGGTTCCTATGAGCTGTGATGCCATGGCACTCTACCCAGGGGGATAGCTTGAGGCTCCGTCTCAAAAAAAAAAAA
>CAUYQV010115389.1:0-13691 GCA_963574575.1 Galagoides demidoff
TGGAGGCAGGAGACTCGCTTGAGCCCAGGAGTTGGAGGTTTCTATGAGCTGTGATGCCATGGCACTCTACCCAGGGGGATAGCTTGAGGCTCTGTCTCAAAAAAAAAAAAAAAAAAAACCGCTAACTCCTGGGCTCAAGTGAGTCTTCTGCCTCCACCTCTCAAGTAGCTAGGACCACAGGCGCCCGCCACAACACCCAGCTATTTTTGGTTGCAGCTGTCATTGTTGTTTGGCGGCCCCGGCTGGATTTGAACCCGCCACCTTAGGTGTATGTGACTAGTGCCTTAGCCGTTTGAGCCACAGGCCCCGAGCCTGTTTGTTTGTTTTTTATTAAATCAAGCTGTGTACATTAATACAGTCATGGTGTGTGTTTGTTTTTTGAGACAGAGTTTCACTTTGTCACCCTTGGTAGAGTGATCAGCCGTCATAGCTCACAGCAACCTGAAACTGTTAGACTCAAGAGATTCTCTTGCCTCAGCTTCCCAAGTAGCTGGGACTACAGGCACCCACCACACCGCCTAGCTATTTTTAGAGAGGGGATTTCGCTCTTGCTCAGGCTGATCTAGAACCCGTGAGCTCAGGCAATCCACCCACCTCAACCTCCCTGTATATCAGTTTTATTTGTAATGGACAAAAACTGGAAACAATCCAAATGTCCATCCAAAGGTGAACTGTACATCTATCATACAATGGATGTATCCATACAGTGGAACACCACTCAGTCATAATATGCACTCCAGTGTGAATGAATCTCAAAATAATTATGCTAAGTGAAAGAAGCCAGAGGTTACATATACCCAGGCTGGCGGGTTCAAACCCAGCCCGGGCCAGCTAAACAACAATGACAACTGCAACTAAAAAATCATTGGGTGTTGTGGTGGGCACCTGTAGTACCAGCTACTTGGGAGGCTGAGAATCGCTTAAGCCCAAGAGTTTCAGTTTGCTATGAGTTGTGATGCTATGGCACTCTACTGAGTGTGATATAGTGAGACGCTCTTTCAAAAAAAAAAAAAAGAAGAAGAAGCCAGGAGATGCCGGGCGTGGTGGCTCAAGCCTGTAATCCTAGCACTCTGGGAGGCCCAGATGGTGGATTGCATGAGCTCATGAGTTAGAGACCAGCCTGAGCAAGATTGTGATCCCCACCTCTAAAAGAATAGCCAGTGGGGGAAAAAAAAAACTGCAAAAAAAAAGAAAAACAGAAATTTGGGCAACACCTGTGAATCAAAGGAGTAGGGTGCTGGCCCCATATACCAGAGGTGATGGATTCAAACCCAGCCCTGACCAAAAAAAAAAAAACTGCAAAAAACCCCACAAAATAGCTGACAGTTGTGACCAGCTCCTGCAGTCCCAGCTACTCGGGAGACTGAGGCAAGAGGACCATTTGAGCCCAAGGGTTTCAGGTTACTGTGAGCTATGATGCCATGGCGCTCTACCAAGAGCAACAAAGTGAGACTCTGCCTCAATTTAAAAAAAAAAGAAAAGAGGGCAGTGCATGTAGCTCAGTGGGTAGGGCACTGGCCCCATATACCGAAGGTGATGAGTTCAAACCCGGCCCTGGCCAAACTGCAACAAAAAAATAGCCGGGCATTCTGGCAGGTGCCTGTAGTCCCAGCTACTCGAGAGGCTAAGGCAAGAGAATCGCTAAGCCCAGGAGTCGGAGGTTGCTGTGAGCTGTGACACCACGGTACTCTACTGAGGACGATAAAATGAGACTCTGTCTCTAAAAAATAATAATGATAATAATAATCCCAAGTGTTGGCAAGGATGTGGAGCAACTACAACCCTCTCCCAGTGTTGCTGGTCGGAATACAAAGGACTTTGGAAAATGGCATGGCAGTTTCCTACTAAGTCAAGTACATGTTTACTATACAACCCAACAATCTCATTCTTAGGGGCTTATCCAAAAGAAATGCAAATAGGTTTAGCCAAAAGTGTCTATGGATTCATCAGTAGCTGAATGAATAAACAAACTGTGGTGTGTGCAGACAGCGGAATGCCACTCCTCACTAAAAGGGAGCAGATTATTGATATACTCAGCAACACAGTGACTCTCTTAGACATTATGCAGAGTTAAAGAGGCCGGCTTGTGTGTGACTGGAATGTTCTGTGTGCTGGTCACATAGGTGGTTTACATTGAAAACAGGCATTGAGGTGAACGTTTCTGATGTGTGCATTTCTACACAATTGTTACACTTTTGTCAGAGTTGTGGGAGGTTTTTTATCCAGAGAGTTCAAGAAAGAAAATGTGACAAGTCCGTCACCGTCCTACCCTGAACGCCAACCCTGGGATTCCTCCACAGAGGCCACCAAACAGATGCTAACACATATCTGTATTTATGCTGGAAAACATTCTAACAAGGACCTCTACATAGAGAAATTCTTTCCTTTTCTTTGGGCCTCTATGTTTTAATTTAATTTTTCTGAAAAACCATTTTTCAGGACAAAATGTTAGGGAAGGGCCTATGCAGTTGGACAGGGCTGGGTTGTATTCAGGGGTCCTCAAACTTTTTAAGCAGGGGGCCAGTTCACTGTCCCTCAGACCGTTAGGGGGCCAGACTGTGGGCCCCAGGATGAGTCGGCTGCTAAGCAGGACAGGCAGTGGCTACAAAAACACCGGGTGGGCCAGATAAATATCCTAGGTGGGCTGCATGTGGACCGTGGGCCGTATCATCCACAGACCACCAAGTGGTTTCAGTTGCTTACTGATCAGTCCATACCAATAAGGGCCTATATAGTTGGACAGGTGCTGGTCATTTAGTGCTCACAGTGTGGTGGGGAGGGGAGGGGCTCACTGAGGAAGAGATAATAGGAGGAGGGTGATGGGGTCAGGGGAGGGAGTGAGGAGGAGGATGTATAGTCCAGGTGTGAGGGATCAAGGGTCAAGACCCAGGCCTGAAGCAGAGCTGAACATGGAGGTGGAGCTGTGGGTGGCAGGCCTGGGAGAGATTCCTGGGGAGCCCAGTGAGTTTCAGCATTTTCCTCCCGTTCCTCTCCCAGGGGCCCAGTTTTGTTGACTGGTACCTCCATGCACCCCACCCTTTCCTGAGAGCTGGAACCCTTCCGGACCTGGTCCCCACTCAATTCCTCTCCAGCCCCACGGAGCCCGTCCACAAAGACCCCTCCCTCCCATTCTTTTTCCCCTCCGCTGCCCCCTCGGCTGCCAGGCCAGCGGAAGCCACAGCCTGCAGGTGCCTCCTCCCTTGTCTCCCACTTCCTTTCGGGTCCCCTCAGTCTATTTCCCACACGCAGCCAGAGGGAAGTCGGACTCTGTCACTGCTCTGCATAAAATCCCCTGGTGGCTTCCCACAGCTTAGAATAAAATTCAAACACCTGGCCCTTGGTGTGACCCACAAGGCCCTGGGGGCCAGCTCTTGCTGCCTGCCCCACCAACCTCTCTCCTTGCTCCCCTCCAGCCATACTGACCTCCTGCCATTTCTTGAGCACCCCAAGCACATCCCCTCTGCAGGGCCCTTGCACTGGCTGTTCTCTCTGCCTGCATCTTCCTCCTCCTACACAAGTTTGCTTTGTGGGCTAACTCCTACTCCTTCCCATCTCTGGGAAGGTTTCTCCTGAGGCCCTCATGCCCTTGACTAAGTGAGTGCCCCCCCTTCAGCTCTCCCACAGCACCCTGCCCTCCTCCTGGGCAACATTACTCCGTGAGAGATGGATTCAAATCCCTCCTCAGCCATATCACCTGGGAGAGGAGGGGAACGCGAGCATATCCTTCTTCCCTGTGGGACTCAGCTTGCCCTATCTGTAAAATGGGGCTATGATAGTAATGGCACTGTTTCTCCAGTCCTGGGCTCCAGAACCAGTTGTTCTGCATCAGCCAAGAGCCTAGACAGACTGTGCCTTCTGAAGCCAATGTGAACTGTCAGCTCCATGAGACCAGGGGGCCTGTGTGTTCAGTGCTGTTTGCTTTGTCACTCGTGCCTTGAAGAGCCAGGCAATCCCTGGAGCTCAGGGCACATGTGCTACATGCAGGGAGGACTATGCTATGGTGGCAGAAGCTCAGAGCTGAGCCTCAGACCTTCTGCAGACCTGCCTCTTCTCCAGAGAAGACTTAGGATGGGAGTCAAGGCTGAGCCCCATCGGAGGCACCTGACTTCTCCCCCCAACAAGGAGCCCCATCAGCAGAAATGACCCTGGCACTGTGGCGGAGCAGATCCTGTTCAAATCTGGGTGCATAAACAGAGTTACCACATGACCCAGAAACACCACTCTTTTATTTCCCAAGAGAAATAAAAATTTATCAAATTTTGCACTTTATATATGGTGATTTACTTTATGAAGATTATATCCTGAGAAAACTGTTAACAGGCACGCCCACACCTACTAAAATAGCTAAAATAAAAACTGATAATAACAAGTGCTAACAAGTACTATTTAGAGAACAACTTGAACTCTCTCATACATTGCTTATAATCCATACAAAAACCTGTAAAGAAATATTCATAGCAGCATTCTTCACAAGAGTCAAAAAGTGGCTGGGTGCAGTGGTTTACACCTGTGATCCTAGCACTCTGGGAGGCCAAGGTAGGTGGATCCCTTGAGCTCAGGAGTTCAAGACCAGATGGAGCAAGAACGAGACTCCGTTTCTATGAAAAATAGAAAAACTAGCCAGGCATTGTGGCAGGCACTGGTAGTCCCACCTACTCAGGAGACTGAGGCAAGAGGATGACTTGAGCCCAAGAGTTTGAGGTTGCTATGAGCTATGACACCATGGCACCCTACCAAGGTTGACAAAGTGAGACTCTGTCTCAAAAAAAAAAGTCAAAAAATGGAAACAACCTAAATATCTATAAACTGATGAGTGGATGAATAGAATGTGGTAGATTCATCTATACAATGCACTGTCATTTGGCCACAAAAAGAACGAGGTACTGGGAGCTCTCTGAACTTCTGGCTCTGAGTGCTGCCTGGTCATGAATTGTTCTTTGCTCAAATAAGTTCTGCTAAATTAGAAGAAAATGGCTGAGCACCGTGGCTCACGCCTATAATCCTAGCACTATGGGAGGCCGAGGGATCAGAGTGCCTGAGCTCAGAAGTTGGAGACCAACCTGAGCAAGAGTGAGACCCCATCTCCACTAAAAATAGAAAAATGAGCCGAATGTTGTGGTGAGCACCTGTAGTCCTATGTACTGGAGAGGCTGAGGCAGGAGGATCACTTAGACCAGGAGTTTGAGGTTGCTATGAACTATGACCCCACAGCACTCTACCCGGGGTGACAGAGTGAGATTCTGTTGAAGAAAGAGAGAGAAGAAGTGAAGTTCTGATGCGTGCTGCTGCAACACGGATGAACCTCAAAAACATTATGCTAAGTGAAAGAAGCCAGATGGAGGCCACATGATGACTTGTATGATCCATTTACATGATTCCATTTGTATGAAATGTCCAGAATAGGCAAATCCACAGAGACGGAAAGCAGATTAGTGGCTGCCAGGAGCTGCGAGGAAGAGGAACTGGAGAGTGACTGCTAATGGATATGGGGTTTCTTTTTCAGGTGATGGAATGTTCTGGAATTAGGTAGATGATGATTACACAATTCTGTTAATACAGTAAAACTTACTGAAATTATTCTGTCCTCCCCCCTCCCTTTCTTGGAAAGACAGGGTCTCACTCTGATGTCTTGACTTGACTTGAAGGATATGGCCTGATCAGAGCTCATTGCACCCTCTAAGTCCTGGGTTCAAGCAGTCCTCCTTCCTTAGCCTCCCAGGTGTTTGACACCACATCTGGGTAATTTTTGTACTTTCGTAGGGACAGGACCCTTGCTATGTTGCACAGGCTGGTCTTGAACTCATGGACTCTTTATTATTTATTTATTTATTTGAGACAGACTCTCAAGCTGTCACCCTGGGTAGAGTGCCATGGCATCACAGCTCACAGCAACAGCATACTCTTGGGCTTTAGTGATTCTTTTGCCTTAGCCTCCCAAGTAGCTGGGACTGCAGGCGCCTGCCACAATGCCTGGCTATTTTTTGGTTGTAGTTGTCTTTGTTGATTGGCAGGCCCAGGCTGGATTCGAACCCACTAGCTCTGGTGTATGTGGCTGGTGCCTTAGTGGCTTGGGCTACAGGCACCGAGCCAATAAAGGCATTTTTTAAAAATCCTGGTGCCATCACTTACCTAATGGCTATGTATCCTTGGACAAGTCCTTTGTCCTTACTGAGCTCAGTCCCTGCATGTCTCAAAGGGGTTGTTAGCCTGCCCACCTATTCTCTGGAATGACTGACTCAGAGCAGTGGGCAGCCCTGCAAGGTGAGTATTTGTGGGCTTGGTGAATATTAGTACTCCCAGCCCCACCCCAGGTCAGAGAAGGGGCTACCCACAGATGCAGAGGCCAAGGATGAATTTAGTTCATTGTCAGGATCAGGGTGGGTACCAAATGGCACCAAGATGTCATGCATAGCCTTCAGAAGTGACAGTGACAGTGCATCTGCTGAACCCTTGGACCCCTACAGCCCATCCCAGGACAATGCCAAGTGTTGTATGTTCAAACCTGGCCCCAGCCAAACTGCAGCAAACAAATAGCCAGGCATTGTGGTGGGCACCTGTAGTCCCAGCTACTTGGGAGGCTGAGGCAAGGGAATCACCTAAGCCCAAGAGCTAGAGGTTACTGTGAGCTGTGACGCCACAGTGCTCTACCGAGGGTGACAAAATAAGACTCTGTCTTTTAAAAAAAAGAAATACATTTCTGTCATTTATAAGCCGAAAAAAAAAGAAAGAAAGAAATTCAGAGATCGGACCGCGCTTGTGGCTCAAAAGGATAGGGTACCAGCCCCATATGCCAGAGGTGGCAGGTTCAAATCCAGCCCCGGCCAAAAAAAAATAATAATAATAAAAAGAAAAGAAATTCAAAGATCTATGAAAAAGAAAATTTAAACCCCCAGCCACTCCATGGTTCAGACAGAACCACTCTTGCCCCCCAGGGCAGGCACAGACGGATAGAGATGAAGGAAAAGTATTACAGAAATGGGGCCACACTGTTCTTTTCAGGCTGCTCTGCAAACCGCTTTCCTACCTGTCAGCGCAGGGTGGCACTGTCTCAAGGCCACATGAAGTTTATCGGTGAAATATTGATTGCTTAATTGTGAACTAAAGATGATCTCTGGGAGAGAAGCAATCATCTACAGACATGGAAAAGGTAAAAATTGCATAAAACTACCAGGCGCAGGCTTGGCGCCTATATCTCAAGTGGTTAGGGCACTGGCCACATACACCGGGGCTGGCGGGTTCGAACCCAGGCCAGGTCTGCCAAACAGCAATGACAACTACAACCAAAAGATAGCTGGGCATTGTGGCGGGTGCCTATAGTCCCAGCTACTTGGGAGGCTGAGGCAAGAGAATCATTTAAACCCAAGAGTTAGAGGTTGCTGTGAGCTGTGATGCCATCACACTCTACCCAGGGCGAAGGCTTGAGACTCTGTCTCAAAAAAAAAAGAAAAAAAAATCACCATGACCATGCGTACATATTTCCAGATACTTCTTTTTTCTTTTCTTTCTCTCCTTTCTTTCCTTTCAATGAATATTAATTGAGTACTGACTCCTTATTCATTCATTCATTTAATCGTTCAAGAAGCATTTTGGAGTGCTAGTCTGTCAGGCTTGCTCTTCCTCTGTCCCTAGAATACATAATACAATATATAATGTAGAGATTATATCATGTATTATAGCTGCAATATTCTCAGAACACACAGACCCCGATTAGCATATCCAATATCCCCTCATGCTGGGCATTTAGGTTGTTGACGGTGTCCCACTCCTCTGGAAAAGTGCGAGCCAAATGTGGTTATGTATTTTTTATTTTTTTATTGAGGCAAAGGTTGAATGCTTTTTAACTGATCTGCAAAACAAAGCCCAGAGAAGGCAGGAACTCACCCAGGGTCGAGAAGTGAGGTATTGGTAGCACTTGGGCCTTCAAGGAAAGGATTGAAGGCCTTGAGAAAAGCCCCTGCCCAGCCACAGGTCTTTCCTTGGGGTAAAGAATGGTTTGCTTCAGGGATCCTCACCCTGAGTGCTCCTAGGAGTGACACTTGGGTTTCGTTTCTCCTTGCTGCTACCTCTTCAACCCCCATTCAAATTTTATTTCAGGCTGTGGCTCCAGCTACTTAGAATTGAGTTTGGGAACTTTGGGTGCCTTAACCTGAGTCCCTTCCACCTTGTACCCAGAGAGGGGTTGTACACAGTCAGATTGGCTGTCCAGTCCTGGCACTCAAGATTCTAGGGCACAACACGGGATGCCAAACCCTGGGAGTCCACAGACCAGTCCAGGCCATCAGACTTTGGTAATAGACACAAAGAGCCTGAAACGTCAGGGTTGTCTTCTGGGTGACCTTGGGAAAGTTCCCTACTCTCTCAGATCTCTCAGATGGGCATAGTAATAGCCACTCTTAGGCCCTGGGCCAAGCAAAGTATGAGTATTTACTCAGTTTGTACAACAACCCCAGAAAGGAGAGACTCTTCTTCCTCAGAGAAGGAAATGAACACACAGAGAGGTTGAGCAACTTGCTCTAGGCCGCACAGCAGGTAGGCCATGGAACAGAGCTGTGAACCCAGAACTGAGCTCCTAACCATTGTAGGATGCATCTTATACCCATATTGCCTGCGGCTTCTACGAGGATCAAATCTGACAATCTGTGTAAAATGGATAGTAAACTGGCACAAAATGTTTACTGCTATTATTATTATTAATATTATTATTATCTTTTTTTTTTGCAGTTTTTGGCCAGGGCTGGGTTTGAACCTGCCACCTCCAGCATATGGGGTCGGCACCCTACTCCTTTGAGCCACAGGCGCCGCCCAGTGCTATGATTATTATTATTACTATGATCATTAATTCATTTGCCTGACTGGTTGCTCTTTTTTTTTTGAGGCAGAGTCTCAGTCACCCTAGGTTGAGAGTCATGGTATTATAGCTCATAGCAGCCTCAAACTCTTTTTTTTTGGAGAGACAGAGTCTCATTATTGCCCTTAGTAGAGTGCCCTGGCATTACACAGCTCCCAGCAGCCTCCAACTCCTAGGCTTAGGCAATTCTCTTGCCTCAGCCTCCTGAGTAGCTGGGACTACAGACACAATGCCCAGCTATTTTTTTGTTGCAATTTGGCTGGGGCTGGGTTTGACCCCACCACCCTTGGTATATGGGGCCAGCACCCTACCCACTGAGCCACAGGCGCTGCCCCATCCTCAAACTCTTAGGCTTAAGTGATCCTCATGCCTCAGCCTCCTGAGTAGCTGGGACTATGAAGGCCTACCACAATGCCCAGCTATTTTTAGAGACAGAAGAGTCTCACTCTAGTTCAGGTTGGTCTCGAACTCCTGAGCTCAGGTGATCCACCTGCCTTGGATGACTGGTTGTTCTTTGCCTAGCTGGGTCCTTATTTCTCTTGCTTGCTGAAAATTCCAGACTAGGCATCATCTTTGCCCCTCACTCCTCCAATCTGTGGGTCACCAAACCCCATCCTCTGCCTCCCCTGCCACTAGGACAGGGCAGCAGTTTTCTCCCCAGCTGCTCTCTTGCCCCAGGCTTGCTCCCACAAAGAACAAATCCACTCAGCTTCCTCCCCTGCTCAGACCCTCCCTCAGCTCCCAAGTTCCCTGAGGATAAATCTATAGTTTGTCCCAGGCCTGCAGGGCTGTGGTCCTCCATCCCTCCCCAGGTGCCTGCTGTCTGCGCACTCTGTAACCTCTGGCCTAGAACTCTCTCTGTATCCAGGGGCCACAGAGTCAAAGTCTGACTCATTCCAGAATCTTCTCCTAAGGGTCCCCTCCTCCAGGCCGGCTTCCTGATCCTCCAGAGGGTGCGGTGGGTGAATAATACAAAGTTCCTGGGATCCATCCCAGGGCCTGAGAAAAATTCGCCAAACCCTCAGCTGCAGCCATCTGTAGTGGGTTGAACTGTGTTTCCCAAAAAGCTATGTTCAAGTCCTAATCCCCGGAACTCGGGAATGTGACCTTATTTGGAAATAGGATCTTTGTAGATGTAATCAAGTTGAGATGAGATCATACTGGATTAGGGTGGACCCTATACCCAGTGGCTGGTGCGTGAGAGGAACAAAGACACGAAGAAGCAAGGAAGGAGTCTCCCCTCAGAGCTTCTGCAGGAACACAGCCCTGCTGACACCTTGATTTTGTACTTTTGGCCTCTAGAACTGTGAGAAAATAAACTTCTGTTCTTTTAAGTCACGTAATACCTGGTCCTTTTTAGGGCAGCCCCAGGAAGCTAGTATATCACTCCAACTGTGGGTGCCCAGAGTGGGTCCAGGGCCCAGGGGGAAGACAGCAGAGGGAAGAGTGGCCAAATCAACTCTTGCCAGGCAAGCTGTCCTGTCCTCACAGAGCTCCTGGTCTGCAAGGCTGTACAGAATAAATTACTCCCACCCCAGGGACCACTGATCTCCCTTTTCCCTGTCCACAACTCCCCTCCACCATAGTGACTGATGCACAACTTTGGCCGCCTACCTGGCTGGAGACAGAGGTGCCTTGCGGCAGGGTTTCTAGAAGGCTGACTAAAGAACAAAACGATCCCTCTGTGCAGCAGAGTCTGGGCAGGCAAGTGCAGGGACAAGGACCTGCACTCTGCTCTACTTCAATTTTAAAAACATTTTTCATTACGCTCCCACCCCGAAAGTAGAAACAACTAAAGAACAATAGTAAAAGAACTCACGGTTCCAATCCCTGCTTTGCCACTTACTCACTGGGTGACTCTGGGCAGGTTGCTTACCCTCTCTATGACGAGGTTTCCTTACTGGGTTCCTCTGTGTGAGGTGCTCAGCACAGTACCTGGCGCATTAAAAGAGCTCTGTGAGAGTGACAACCACACTATTTCCTAGGGGCACACGTTATAGTTATATTCATTCATCTTTCATTCCAAAGTGTATTTCTGAATGTGTGCCTCCTGCCTGCAAGACACAGGCACCAGGGATCTGTGGACAGTGAACAAAGCGGACAGAATTTCCACCTGTACAGAGCTGACATTCTGGTAGGAGAGACAGTCAACAGAGAAGCCATGAATACAGGAATGTGTGTTTTGTCAGATGGTGACAAGAGCCACGGGAAGGGTGGGATGAGGGAGAGAGGTGGGGGGAGGCAGCCACACAGCTCTCTGGGCCAAAGTGTTCCTGGCAGAGGCACCTGCAAGGGCAAAGGCCCCTTGGTGGCAGGGAGCCTGGTGGCAACTGGAAGGAATGGGGGGGATGCGGAAGAGGAGCAGATGGAGGTGATCAGGGCCAGAGCGTCATGCCCTTGTGGGACGAGGTGAGTGAGAAGGAGCTATGCGTACATGGAAATGTGTATTTGGTCATTTATTTAACCAAGAAAGATATAAGCAAGCTCTTCGCTGCAACCTCTTCACTTTTGGGGACAGTAAAGGCATCAGGATAGAGTTTTGATCACATGTCACTTGAGCTTCACATCACTTTTTTTTTTTTAATTTATAGAGACAGAGTATCACTTTATCACCCTGGGTAGAGTGCCGTGGCACCACAGCTCACAGCAACCTCCAACTCCTGGGCTTAGGCGATTCTCTTGCCTCAGCCTCCTGAGTAGCTGGGACTATAGGCGCCTGCCACAACACCCAGCTATTTTTTGTTGCAGTTTGGCTGGGGCCGGGTTTGAACCTGCCACCTGCACTATATATAGAACCGGCACCCTACTCACTGAGCCACAGGCGCCGCCCTCACTTTTTTTTTTTCTTAGACAGAGTCTCAAGCTGTCATCCTGGATAGAGTGCCATGGCATCATAGGTCACAGCAACCTCCAACTCTTGGGCTCAAGCAATCCTCTTGCCTCAGTTTTTCTATTTTTAATAGACATGGGTTTGCTTTTGCTCAGGCAGGTCTTGAATTCGTGAGCTCAAGCAATCTACCTGCCTCGGCCTCCCAGAGTGCTAGGATTATAGGCATGTGCCACCGGACCCAGTGTCACATCACTTTTTAAATGAGGGAATACATTCCCACACCATTTGTGGAGTTGACAATTTGAAAGCAAAGAAGGCTCAGATCCCTGCCTGCCAGAATACCCTCTGTCCTAGTTCTGAACACCGCTGAGTAGCCACCAGGTCACTAATACAACCCAGATGTGCCCAGCAATGGCCCTGGCCCCAGACCTGCCTGCCTGGACACTTACACGGAGATAGGCTTTACAGCCCATTTATTTCCTGGATTCATTTTAATGAAAATCCCAGGGGAGGATCTAATGGCCTGGCCAGATCCTGCTCCTCCCAGCCCAATCTCTCCCAACCCCACAGCTCTGAGCTGCTGCCTGGACAGAGGGAAAGTTCTGCAGCAGAAAGCCAACCAGTAAAAGCAGGAGGAATGATGGAGTTAGAAAATCACCATCTGGGAACCACTGTCATAATATGTAATTGATTTAGGCAAAAATAACTAGTGTGGGCTGAAACCCGTGGGTGGAAGTTTGAGGAGTAACAGGATGTTCACATGGTGTCCAAGTATCTCCCCACAAGACACGGATTAAGTGCAAAAGGGAAAAAAGAGGAACTTCAGCAAGTAGAAACCTGGTAGATACCACCTTAACCAAGAGGTCAAAGTTGACGTCAGTGGTGAGAAGAGCCGACCTCCTGTGCCTCGTGACACCTTGACTCGAGAAAGACATTCACCACGTCTGTGGTTCTGCTAAAAGTACATAACCCAAATGTTACTGTGATGAAACATCAGGAAAACTCAAACTAAGGGACATTCTACAAAACAGCTGGCCCGTACTATCCAAAACTGTCAGTGTCGGCTCGGCGCCCGTAGCTCAGTAAGTAGGACACCAGCCACATGCACCAAGGCTGGCGGGTTCGAGCCCGGCCCAGCCCGGCCCAGCCTGGGCCTGCTAAACAACAATGACAACTGCAACCCCCAAAAAGTAGCCAGGCATTGTGGTGGGCGCCTGTGGTCCCAGCTACTTGGGAAGGTGAGGCAAGAGAATCGCTTAAGCCCAGGAGTTTGAAGTTGCTGTGAGCTGTGATGCCATGACACTCTACCAAGGGCAACATAGTGAGACTCTGTCTCAAAAAAAAAAAAAAGTCACTGTCACAAAAGACAAAGAAAGGCTGAGGTGCTGCTACAGAGACAGGACAAGTAACTGGGACAGATGCTTCTGGAATTCAGCCTGCATCTTGCCTTACTCCCACCCTACAAAACTGTGGAGGGCATCACTGGGATGGTTGGCGAAATCTGAGCATGAGTGTAGATTACAGAAGAGCTTGAACCAATGATTTTGGTTTGGTTTTGTTTCATTTCGTTTTTTGTTTTTGAGACAGAGTCTCACTGCGTCACCCTTGGCCATGTCATTACAGCTCACAGCAACTTCAAACTCTTGGGCTTAATTGATTCTCTTGCCTCAGCCTCCCAAGTAGCTGGGACTACAGGTGCCTGCCACAGCGGCCAGCTATTGGTTTTGCTTTGTTTTGGGTTTTGTTTTTTTTTAAAGACACAGTCCTCTGTCACCCTGGGTAGAGTGCCGTGGAGTCATCATAGCTCACAGCAACCTCAAACTCCTGAGCTCAAATGATCTTCTTGCCTCAATTATTCTATTTTTAGTAGAGACAGGGTCTTGCTTGAGACAGAGAGAGAAGATGCAAACACGATAAAATGTTAACATACTGAAGCATCTGAATGAAAAATTCCAGTTTAAAAAAAAAAGAAAAAAGAAAAATTCCAGTTTTCTTGCAACTTTAGCCAGGTTG
>CAUYQV010115390.1:0-25796 GCA_963574575.1 Galagoides demidoff
GGCGCCCGCCACAACGCCCGGCCATTTTTTGGTTGCAGCCATCATTGTTGTTTGGCGGGCCCGGGCTGGGGATTCGAACCCGCCACCTTAGGTGTACGTGGCTGGCGCCTTAGCCAATTGAGCCACAGGCGCCGAGCCTCAGCATATAATCTTTAAGAGTCTCCATGAGAATGTCAGCTGTGGTTTTTGTTTGTTGGATTCTCTCCAGTTTCTTGAATTACCTTTTTTTCTTCACGGTTAGATAATCTGTTTTGTCTGATCTTCTTCTGTGCTGTTCTAGGCTTTCCTAGAACATTGTCCATTAACATTTAAGAACATGGGAATAGGAAGGTAGGTTGGGAATCCTGTGTATGTGATTGGGGTTGCCAATTGGCTGGTTCCATTACTGGATTAATGAGTAGGGGACCCAAGGAACCCCTTCAGAGGCTTATGTGGAGAGACTGACACACTGCACCAGTACTTACAGACTTTAAGTTTCTCAAAGAAGATCTCTCCTTACAGGGGGTAATGTCTGGGTGTGGAAAGGCATGTTGGGTGTGCATCTGGCTCTCTCATTTCACATACAGACTTCCAATCCCTGTTTTCACCCTGTGTCTCACTCTTGTCCTCCTCTCTACTTGCCATCTTCATTTTAGGGCTCCTTCCATGTAGCTGAGCACATTCTCTTACTCTGCTCTCCTTAGCCACGCCGTGCTCACTCACCCTCTTTCAGATCCCCGAGATTTGTTGAAGTCTCCTGTATGAGACTTCCCCTTTATGTTTTCATCATTGTTGTTGTTTGTAGTTTATTCTTTTACTGTACTTTACAAGTTTCCCAGACAGGAAAGCCATGTGTGCATGTGCTCAGTCCACCATCTTGCCCCAGAACCCCAGAGCTGTCATTTCAGCACCTTTGATCCTTGGGGCTTCCTGCAGGTGGAGGAAACACAGGCCATCAAGCCAGCCACAGATTAACCTCCGGGGAATTATTGAGAAGTTGCATAGAATTACTTAAACTTCCCTTATATTTGTGAATTTGTCACTTTCTTCTTGAAAGTTAAAAAAAAAATAAGTTTGTGGTAAATAGGAAAAACAAATCTTTCCGGTTAATTGGGAATTATGATTAGGTAACATTTAAATATTATCAGATATTTATGAGAACTATGACTTTTTTAATCTCACTTTATCACTCTTGGTAGAATGCTGTGGCATCACAGCTCACAGCAACCTCCAACTCCAGGGGTCCTCGAACTTTTTAAACAGGGGGCCAGTTCACTGTCCCTTAGACCATTGGAGGGCTGGACTACAGGCCCCGGGACAAGTTGGCTGCTAAGCAGGACAGGCAGTGGCAGCAAAAACACCTGGCAAATCAGATAAATGTCCTAGGTGGGCCGGATGTGGCCTGCGGGCTGTAGTTTGAGGGCGCCTGGCTTAGGCGATTCTCTTATCTCAGCCTCCCAAGTAGCTGAGACTACAGGCCCCTGCCACAATGCCTGGCTATTTTTTGCTTGCAGTTTGGCCAGCGCCAGGTTTGAACCCACCACCCTTGGTATATGGGGCCGGTACCCTGCCCACTGAGCCACAGGCACCACTCAAAACTATGACTTTTTTAAAATGACATCTTAGAATTGATTTTTAATTACTTGTTCATAAGACAGTCTCACTGCTATGAAGTGATAACAGTCTTTGTCCTAAGCAGCTGCCAGGTGAGTGAAAGCTATCTGGAGTCACAAAGTGACAGGAACTGCCCTGGAGGTGTGTGTGTACAGTTTGTTAAGATGATTCAGATGGTCATTGTGACAAAGAAGTTCAACAGGAGATAGACAGACATTGGGAAAGTGGCAGCACGTCTAACGACGACCATCATTCACAACAGCAATACACGCACTGTAAAAGTGCTGTCCTTCCTTGCCTCTGCGCTGCCCCCTACTTTTTCACTTGACGTTGGAGCTTGCTGAGTTATGGTACAATGAAATATATTTCCCCTCTGAAACGAAGCTTGTAAGTCTTGCGCTCCATTAAAGTTTTAGTCCCAATGGTAAGACATGAAACGATCTCATGCTGCTTAGCCCTTTATACATTGAGTCCTTTATGCTTGGGGAGGGGGACCTTATAAACTTATAGAGAGATATTGATTTGTAATAGCACATTTGGTGGTGAATGCCTTGAGTAGACAAGCAAGGCTGCTCCAGGAGAAAAGAAAAGACATCAAATGCATTATATATAGGGTTTATTATTTAAATTGCACACGAACTTAATGTCCACCCAGTATATCATATGAATAATCTGTTATGTGAGGGGTTATTTTGGGTTTAAAACAGCATCATAATCTTAATGCTATTAGGTGGCTAATGTCGTGGTAAGGATAGAACAGAAATATGGTAGAATTGCATTTGATCTTGATGGATACTGCTGGCAAAGGCTGACAGCTTGATTACTAGAGGTTTGATTATTTACAGCTGCTCTGCGCTGGTATTAATAGCACCACTCTGCCTTCAGGCACCATGATGCCTTTTTTAATCTCAGGATCCTCAAAAAGTACATTGTGGGGTGGCGCCTGTGGCTCAAAGGAGTAGGGCGCCAGCCACATATACCAGAGGTGGTGGGTTCAAACCCGGCCCCAGCCAAAAAATGCAAAAAAAAAGAAAAAGAACACTGTGTGAATGTGATCGGCACTAAATGTGAACCACTTCATAATAAGCAAACACAGTTTGTGTCAGCTCACCTTCTGGCTTTTGGTTATCTGCTTTAGGAAAGAAGCTGTGGAGTGAACCAGATGATGCTCAAGTTGCCTGATTCCAGGCCATGTGGATGTCACGTCATTTACCTTCCTCGTATTGGTGGTGACGGTGGGGGTATATGGATCAGACCATTCTGCAAATGAAACCTCTGGGAGCTTTAGTTTTTAGATCTGCTTACCTCGTTTCTATATTTGCACTCACTATTTCTTTCTTTTTTTTTTTTTTTTTTTTTTGAGATAGAATCTCAAGCTGTCACCCTGGGTAGAGTGCTGTGGCATCACAGCTCACAGCAACCTCAAACTCATGGCCTTAAGCAGTTCTCTTGCCTTAGCCTCCGAAGTAGCTGGGACTACAGGCGCCTGCCACAATGCCCAGATATTTTTGTTGTTGTTGTTGTAGTTGTAGTTGTCATTGTTGGTTGGCAGGCCCAGGCTGGATATGAACCCACCAGCTCTAGTGTATGTGGCTGGCGCCCTAGCCACTGAGCTGCAGACACTGAGCCTGCACCTGCTATTTCTAGGTGAATTGTCCTTTCCTTCCCCAACCTCTTGCGTCTCTCCCTCTTTCCTCTGCTTGGGTGCTACAAAGCAGGAGTAGTTTTATTTAGGTTAAAAAAAAAAAAATTAGAGGAGGGCATTCCAGATGTGTGGGACACCAGCACTGAGGACAGTTGGACTGGATTTCTTGTTTCCTTTCCTTTCTTCCCACAAAACTAAGTAAGCCCAAGAAAGTAGATTGGAATCTGAGTGGGCAGTGAAGGTGGAGATGAGGTCCTAGAGAGGACAGCGAGTTAGGGAAAGGTTTTTAAAAATTGGTCAAACTAATTTATCATTGAAGAAGGTGATCAGACTACAATGAAATTGAAGATGAGGAGAACCTTCTCATGTCCTATCTGGTCCTAGCAACTGTTCGAATGGCTGCCTGATTGATCCATTGGCTCCAGAGCCAGCCTTTGCCTGGATATATTCGCAGTCTGTTTTGAAGTTGTACAGAGAACCTCACTTGCGTCATTCTGAAGATGCAGTGAGTCAGTGCAGTCCCAAGGGAGCAGTAATGGCCCGACAGAAACTTGGAATGAAAAGTAGCCATAGATTTAAAGACATAGTACTTTCTTCCTGTGACTTCATTTGGTAATGGTAAGATTAATTCACAGAAAACTCTCCTTTAATGGTGGGCCTTAGACACATGGGGAATGATTTTTTAAAATAGAACATATAGTGGGGTGCTTGGTTTGGAGGGCACTATTCAAATCATTTTCCACCTCTCACTTGCCAGCATGGGCCCTGCCCTCCCCCCCATATTCTCCTTAGCTGCATTTGGACCCCTCTGGGCATGTCAGAGAGGTTTCCCTTGGTCATTCTTCACCCTCAGTCATGTTGATATGCATTTGAATTATCAGTGGAGAATTGCCAAAGAAGATCCTTCATCTAACTTTATAGACTATATTTATAGTTTCAGACCAAATTTTAAATTGATATCTTTTAATAGAGTTACAGATAACATCTTCTTATAACAAACACCAAGAGGATTATCCAGATTCCTACTTGAAAATATGTCTTTTATATTACCAGATTTGTTAGCTGCATTATTATCTATTAATGTGTGCTAAAAGTATATTATTTTGGCTTATGTGAAGATTAGAGAAGTCCCAATGGAATTGTCCCCTTAGCCATCTAAATCTGTATCCTTTTTTTCCTCTGGTCTCCTAAACATTGAGGCTCCTGGGCAGGAAATGAACTAGGAGGCGATAGCAATATAGAATAGCATGGTGGCTTTCAAACCTTGTGACCTGGGTTGGGAGTGCATGTTCTTTATGACCCGGTACTCACATATGTTCACATGCATATGGCCATATCACACAAATATGCATATGCATAAATATATGCGTAAATGTAGGTCTGACAGTTAAGTCCATGAACTCATCTTAGAAAGGTGCTACATACCCCAGTGCTGAGTATCACTATGGGCACCTTTGAAGTGCTCCCCTTGGGAAGTTAATGCACCTAGGCCAGGACCTAATCCACCCTTCAAAACAATTTTGGAACTCTTTTCTGGAATGGCCATCGGAGCTGTCGTGTGGCACACTAAAATATGCAGCAACAATAATGAATGCCATTCTGCAACCCATCTCCACATGTCAACATGAACACAGCTGTGAGACGCTGATATTCCAAGGTTGTAAACCTCCCTGAGTAGTTTGTACAGTGTTGCCAACATAAGCAGAAGGTGGCAAGTTCATAAACTTGTCAGACCCTCTCCATATCTCTATTTAGATGCAAACATTTCTTTTTTACCATACCACCTGAAAGTTGACTATATACTCATGATAGCCAAGAACAACAATTTCTTATCCCACACCACCACCATTACCACACTTAAGAAAATCAACATTGATCCAGTAACATAATTCAACATACAGTCCACATTCATAATTCTCTACGTGAAAGTAACATTTTAGATATGACCCATTCAGTGAATTTAAGATGGATTAGATGGCCTATGGAGTCTCATGGAGCTGAAAACTCCTGTGAAGTCAAAATTTACCACCCAGTGTTAAGGGTAACTCCCATGTGGAATATTAAATTGATTATGTGAACATCAGAGAGCTGATGAGGTGGAGATGGCTGTCTACACCATGTAGGGCAGGTAGTATGACAGCAATCACAACTGCTCTAGGGATTGCATTGTGTTCTAATAATAAAGTGAGGGGAACCAAAAGGATACACCCTGAAATCAATAAGTTACATTTGCATTTGAATTTAAATGGCTGTGAAGTGGAAATATTTGTTAGAATTAGAATGTGTCTTAGGAATTTAAGTTCTCCCCTCAAATTAGGCATATCAAGGATATCTCCTAAGGAGAGAATTTAATGTGAACACTATTGGAAATTTTGCATGTGTGTTTTTAGTAAACATAGACATGGTAAGAAAATTCAAACAACAAAAAAAAGACATTCAGTAAAACTTAAGGCCTACTTTTCCAGTTTCTTATGTATTTTTTCAGAGCTACTTTTTTTTTTTTTTTCTTTTTGAGACAACATCTCACTCTTTTGCCTGGGCTAGAGTGCAGTGGCTTCACGTAGCTCACAGCAACCTCAAACTCGTGGGTTTACGCGATCCACCTGCCTTAGCCTCCCGAGCAGCTGGGACTACAGATGAATGCTCCCAGGCCTTGCTAATTAAAAAAATTTTTTTTACAGAGATGGAATCTCACTGTGTTGCTTAGGCTGGTATTGATTGAACTTTGGGCCTCAAGCAGTCTTCCCACCATGGGCTTCCCAAAGTGCTGGGATTCCCAGCATGAGCTTCTACACCCAATTGTCTTTAATTAATTCTAAAATGGATATTATTTCACATTTTAAAAGCATCTATAAAATTAGAGTGGATCTTATAATCAACAGAATGCCATGATTTAATTATAAATGAGTTACTGATACATAAAGTAAGGACGAATCTTACAGTGATCTTAGATTTGATGAAGTGTTAATATTCTCTAAATATACAAATTTGTATTTTTGGTTTTTTCTTCCCAGATGCAGCAATCTTGTAGGTTTGTAGATTTATTACTATATTCTCTTTGCAGAGAAATTTTAGCTTTTAAAAAAATCATTATTTTTCCTCATAAGTTGGCATCTTATAATGGGGAGAAGTAAAGAGAGGTGTTGTAGCTAATTAATAAGGATTCATATTCTTTCAGTTTAAACAGTATCTTTGGAGTAAATTCTGTGTCTTTCATATTTCTTTCCCTTTCCTCCTTGGTCACCCATTAGAAAACAACATCTCATATTCTGGGGGGTTGTGAGATCTTGTGGGGTCAAGGAAGGGTCTCTTACCACTGTGTGCTTACCTCTGGTGATCTAGTTTATCTGGTTCCTGGGCCCTTTGTGCATACCCCTGAGGTGTGGTTGGTGACCCTGTGGGGTTTTTTTTTTTCTTTTATCTCCATCTATCCTTGCAATGCAAGTCATCCCATGGCAGATGTTGTGGTTCTCAACTTGAACTTTAGAGTTTCTTTTCTTTTCTTTTTTTTTGAGACAAACACTCAAGCTATCCCCCTGGGTAGAGTGCTGTGCATCACAGCTCACAGCAACCTCAAACTCCTGGGCTCAAGTGAGTCTCCTGCCTCAGCCTCCCAAGTAGCTGGGACCACAGGCGCCTGCCACAACACCTGGCTATTTTTTGGTTGCAGCCGTCATTATTGTTTGATGGGCCTAGGCTGGATTTGAACCTGCCACCTTAGGTGTATGTGGCTGGTGCCTTAGCCACTTGAGCCACAGGCGCCGAGCCAAACTTCAGAGTTTCTTACCACACAAACTAAGTGAAGCTCAGAGTGCTAAAATTTAGATTCTTACTCTGTCTTACCAGGCCATGCTCCGCCACCGTGTTTGTTCTGTAGCTACCCATGTTGGTATGGGTGGGAGGTTGCTTCTCCAGGTGCTTTTCTCCCAGAGTTTCAATTAGGTGGTGTGCGGAAGCCCCATGGTTTTCCCCAGTCTGACTATCAGTCTGCTCTCTCTCCATCAGTGCCAGTTATGTTTATTGCCTGTCAGCTCTAAATCCAAGCTTCTTTGCCAAGCTTTGTGACATTGGAACTGAACCCTGTAAATACCTCTCCTTAGCTGGTGGGCTTAGGGTTACTCAAGGGGCACTTGGAAGCCATAGTGGGGGGAGGCTTCCTTCCCTATTTCCAGTATGCTGATTTTAGTGGCCTGGTGTAAAGATGCCAGTAACACTCAGCAGCCATCACAGACAACACAGTGGGTGATGCTGTGGACCTGCACCAACCCATTCACACCCTCCAGCAAGTGTCTCCACCCTGTAGTGGCCACTCTGGTGGATCAGTTCCGGATCATGCCCTCCGGCAAGTATCTTTGACGTCAGCAGGCTGTGTGTCCAGTGGAGCTGTGTCCTCTCTAAAGAGGTGGGGAATCTCAGCTTTGGGGGAGGCTCTCCTAAGTTCTTAGTTCCTCCCTATTGACTTTCCCTGAGCTCTAAGTCATTGATATTCCCTGTGTTTGCTGCTTTTGTACTTCTAGAAGTCCTCTTAGAAAGATCCCTCTGTCTTTTTAAATATCTCCAGTGGGATTTTAATTTACTGAGGTGACTGAGTGATGACACAGACTGAGTGATGACACACTGGCACATCTTTCAGTGCCAGTGAAAGATTTTTTATTACCTTTTTGAGAGGGGGGCTTGCCATACCATATAGGGCCATGTGGGGAGCACCAGCTCCAGGAGCAGAAGGAGGGCTAAGGCAGAGCCTTGGGTGGGTTTCTGTGGCAAAGGTCCGGCAGGTCAGGGGAGTAGCCCAGGATTGGTCAGTTTGGCTAATTCCGGTGGGCCTTGGGGCAGAGGAGCCATTTCTTGTTGTCTGATACCTAGCCCTGGGTGATTTGGGGCAGGGGAAGGGAGGGCTTTGTATGTGAGAGTTAAAGACGAGGTTCAGAGGACTGGCTCTGGATTGCTAGGGTGATGGAAAACAGCTTTGGCTATTTGGCCTCCTCGCTAATGGATGCCGAATAGACAAATGCAGAATCTAAGAAACATAGTTACAACACCTGCTTAGCAATAACCACTTTTTGTTCATTATCAATTCTTTATAGGAAATGACCAGTGTGGTTTCTGTCTCCTGAATGGACTGTGATTAAGGCATCAGCTCTCTCTTTGGATTTTCAGGGAGGGGAAGGCGTCTGCTCTTTGCCTCTGTCTCTTCCTTCCCTTCACGCTCTGGTGCAGGGAAGGGCTGGACCTTCTCTGTCTTTCTGTCTGGTGTCATTTCCTCCTCCTTTCTAGTGTAGCAAACATCTCTGTCAGCTTATCACAGAAGAGTATTGAGTTATTTTGCCAACACAAACAGTGCTACAAGGAAAATATGCCATATTTTGAAATTACTCACTAGCTTCAAAAGTTTATTATCATACAGTAATTTAATACATTAGAACTAACTTGTTCCAATAAGGATAGAAGAAAAGTGAAGAAATAACTGGTCAGAATTAAAAGGACTAAGTTACTTTTATGAAACGTGTGGGCCAAAGTTACATTATATATAACTTTGTATATTTTGAAACTCTAGGCACATAACACATTTTGAGTTGTTATGTCTACTTTGTCTGGTAGCCTGAGTCAGCTTTCATTTTTTTTTTTTTTTTTTTTGAGACAGAGTCTCACTATGTTGCCCTGGGTAGAGTGCTGTGGCGTCACAGCTCACAGCAACCTCCAACTCTTAGGCTTAAGCGATTCTTTTGCCTCAGCCTCTTCAGCAGCTGGGACTCCACAGGTGCTCACCACAATGCCCATTTTTTTTCTATTTGGTTTTTCTATTTGTAGTAGGGGTGGGATCTTCCTCTTGCTCCAGCTGGTCATAAATTCCTGAGCAGAGGTGATCTACTGGCCTCAGCCTCCCAGAGTGCTAGTATTACAGGCGTGCCCAGCTGGCTTTTGCATTTTCTGAGAGAAGGGTCCACGAAGTGAGCAAGGTTGTATCCCAGTCTGGTACTGAGGGTGTTCTCTCCAGTCTCCTTCCTGCTCTGTCCCCTGTCTTCCTCGTGAGCACCTGGTACTGCCCATGGAAAGGGGCTTGCAAGTGAGTTAAGACAGGAATTGAATGGTGTCACACTAGCCCACACTTAACTTTATAAGAATTAATCATCTAATTAATTGGATCAGTCACTTAATCAACTAATTAACTTATTTATTTTACTGTCTCTTGTTAGGCTAACTTTATAAGAATTAATGAAAATTTAAGCTCTTTTCACCTCAGCTGTTTACATGGTGACCACCTCTTCCTCCTGCTCTGAGAAAGGTCCTACAGTTTTCTGTTTGCTTCTGCCCGGAGGGATTTGTCACTCATTAGAATTCATTTCACCTGGTTGGTTGCCTGTGGCCTCAGCTTTCTGATTAGCTCAAGAGACGTTAAATGATTTTGTCGCTTGTCTGACTTTTTCTTATTGTTAGGGTGGGAGTGATATTCACTTGGGCTTTCTGCAGCTGAAGCAAGAACAGAACTCTGTATTATTTCTTCATCCATCCCTCAGCAGAATAGAATTTAGGTTCCTCACAGGTCAGTGCAGTTTACTAATGCAAACACTGTAGGTATATGGGTTTTGTTTTCCCTGTCTATCGTTGCCTTAAGTTTGACCACTCTTTTTTTTCCCACTTTGTACTTTGAAATAATTTCAAATTCATAGAAAACTTATACAAGAATAGTACAGAAATGGGTGGCACCTGTGGCTCAGTGGGTAGGGCGCTGGCTCCACGTACCAAGGGTGGCAGGTTCAGACCTGGCTCTGGCCAAACTGCAACAACAAAAAAATAGCCAGGCATTGTGGCGGGCGCCTATAGTCCCAGCTACTCCGGAGGCTGAGGCAAGAGAACTACCTAAGCCCAGGAGTTGGAGGTTACTGTGAACTGTGATGCCCCAGCACTCTACGGAGGGTGATAAAGTGAGACTCTATCTCTTCAAAAAATAGGATATATATAGTACAGAGAATTCCTGATTCTTTGAATGCCTTTTACTTATAGATTCATTAATTTTTTTTTGAGATAGAGTCTCACTATGTCGCCCTGGGTAGGGTGCTGTGGCGTCACAGCTCACAGCAACCTCAAACTCTTGGGGCTTAAGCGATTCTTTTGCCTCAGCCTCCCCAATAGCTGGGATCACAGTTACCCTCCACAATCTCTGACTATTTTTTTGTTGTTGCAACTGGCGTTGTTTAGCTGGCCCAGGCTGGGTTTGAACCCAGCAGCGCTGGTGTATGTGGTTGGTGCCAGATTCATCAATTTTTAACATTTTGTCACATTACATTTGCTTTATTGTTTTCCCTTTCTTTCTTGTATGTATAAGTATAAAATTTGTTTTTCTCAATCACTTGGGGGTAAGTTACAACATTTCACCCCATTATCCCTTCATGCTTCCAAGTACATTTTGTAATAACAAGGATGTTCTCTTATTGAACTACATTATAATTATCAATTTTAGGAAATTTAACTTTGATACAATGTTTTTATTTAATATATAGTCCATATTTCTATTTTCTTTCTTTCTTTCTTTCTTTTTTTTTTTTTTTTTGTAGAGACAGAGTCTCACTATATCACCCTTGGTAGAGTGCGGTGATGTCACAGCTCACAGCAACCTCAAACTTGTGAGCTTAAGTGATTCTCTTGCTTCAGCCTCCCAAGCAGCTGGGACTACAGGTGCCCCCCACACCCTACGGAGGGTGATAAAGTGAGACTCTGTCTCTACAAAAAAAGGATATATATAGTACAGAGAATTCCTGCTTCTTTGAATGCCTTTTACTTACAGATTACTTATAGCCTGGCTATTTTTTTTGTTGCAGTTGTGATTGTTGTTTAGCTGGCCTAGGCTGGGTTTGAACCTGCCACCTTCAGTGTATGTGGCTGGCGCTGTAACCACTGTGCTACGGGCACCAAGACATACTGCTGTTTTTTTTTTTGTAGAGACAGAGTTTCACTTTATTGCCCTCAGTAGAGTGCCGTGGCATCACACAGCTCACAGCAACCTCCAACTCCTGGGCTTAGGCGATTAAGCGATTCCCTTGCCTTAGCCTCCCGAGTAGCTGGGACTATAGGTGCCCGCCACAACGCCTGGCTATTTTTTTGTTGTTGTTGCAGTTTGGCTGGGGCTGGGTTTGAACCCGCCACCCTCGGTATATGGGTCCAGCACCCTACTCGCTGAGCTCCAGGCGCCGCCATATTCTGTTTTCTTAATTGTCCCACCAATGTTCTTTCTAGCACTTCCTCCCTTCACATGGAGGATCCAGTCCAAGATCGTGGATTGCATTAATTTGTCATATTCTTTAATCTTCTATAATCTGGAACAGTTCCTCTGTCTTTTTGTCTTAAATGACATTGTATTTTTCAAGAATATGGGCCACTTAGTTTATAAAATGTTACTAAGTTTTGGTTTGTTTATGGTTCCTATTGTTAGACTCAAGTTATACATTGCTGTTTAGACTATGGCAGAAGTAATGTGTTTTTCTCATGGTATTACATCCAATTATATACCTTATCCTTCTGCTTGTCATTAGTGATATTAATTTTGGTTATATAGGCTCTGTGCCCGTGAGTATGGCGCCAGCCACATACACCGAGGCTGGCAGGTTCGGGCTCAGCCCGGGCCTGCTAAACAACAATGACAACTCCAACCAAAAAATAGCTGGGCGTTGTGGTAGACACCTATGGTGCCAGCTACTCAGGAGGCTGAGGCAGGAGACTCGCTTGAGCCCAGGAGTTGGAGGTTGCAGTGAGCTGTGGTGCCAAAGCACTCTACCCAGGGGGACAGATTGAGGCTCCTGTCTCAAAAAAAAAAAAAAAATATCGTGAGCAGGAATCAGAAGAAGCAATAGTAAACCCTGACCTCTAAAGATATCAGGTATTGGAAATGTTGAATATAAACTAAAATAAATTAATTTACTACTTTTGGGGAAGTAAAAGAAGGTATTGAAACATGAGTAGAGGGAAAAAAAAACCATAAAAAACACCTAGGCAGATTTATTTAAAAAAAAAACAAATAAAATATCTAGAAATAGAAAGCATTATTAAAATAAAAAATTTGAGGAGTGGTTAAATATTATTAGTAGAATAGATATAGCAAAAGAGAGAATTAGTAAACTGGAATATAAATATGAAGAAATAACACAGAGTACAGCTTAGACAAAAAGTTGGAATATAGTGAGAAAATCCAACTATGTCTCTTTGGAGTTCCAGAAGAAGATGCTACAGGGAACGGCAAAGAGACAATATTGATACAAATAATGGTGAAAGTCTTCATAGTTGATGAACTACAGGCCTTTCTCTGTCATTTGTGGAGGGGTGCACAACAGTTTAAACGGAGGCTCACAAGCTATATGTCTAAATATTGAAAAGTTGTAAATGTAACAAACTGAAGTAAAATACAGTAGAACTTCCATAGTTGACCACCTCCCTACAGTGACCATCTCCTTAAGTTGACCCAATTTTCCTAGACTGGACAGGTACCACATGTGCGTATCAGTACGGTAAGCCAGTTCCTTACATTGACTAACTCTGTATATATATATATGTGGGTATATATATGTGTGTGTGTGTGTGTGTGTATATATATATATATATATTTTTTTTTTTTTTTTTTGGCCTGGGCTGGGTTTGAACCCACCACCTCTGGCATATGGGGCCGGTGCCCTACCTTTTGAGCCACAGGCACCGCCCCTAACTCTTGTGTATTGACCAGGTTGTTGCAGTCCCCTGGTGGTGAACTTACAGAAGTTCTACTGTATATCTGTAATTCTACCTTGACAAATAGACCCTTATGATAATATAAGGCTAGGTTTAAATTCAGAGTTCTTGAACATTACAGAGTTCAACAGTGGCACACAGCATCACGGAGTGAACCAGACCCTAGCTGGTAGCCCAACCCTCTTATCTTTTTTCCCCCAGCTTTATCTACGCTGAGAGGGGTCTCGCGTACACGTGAGTAGACACTTCAGCCTCCACAGCTAAGTGCTCTTCACTTTCCTCAGACATTCTACTTTCATGATAGACCTGGGGGAAAGGATCACGCATCCCTGAATGTGAGCTCAGGTTTGATTAGGGTTGTAGATACCTAGATACGTTAGTCAGGCTCCAGGTGGACTTACTTCCTTGGGCCTTCAGACCCCTTGCTCTGTGGGGAAATGTGGCGCCTTAAATTATGGAATCTAGGGAAGAGGCCTCTCTTGGCCTATGCTCTAAGGGTGGTATTGAGAGACAAAAATTCTCAGGTCAGGAAGCCCATCATATTCCAAAACAGTGAAAACAGAAAAGGAAAGGAAAGAAATAGTGAACAGAGAGGACATCAAAAACAAAAATTATTCTTAAAAATAGCTAGAGAAAAAAGATTACCTATAAATGAATCCCACAAGCTGACTTTGCTACAGTAAGAGCAAAAGCTGTGAAACAGTTGAATAATAGTTCAAAGTAGCCAGAGAAAATAACTCTTAACCTAGAATTGTGTAGCCATAAAACCGTCTTTCAAAAATGAGAATAAGTTACGTGTGGTGGCTCACGTATGTAATCCCAGCACTCTGGGAAACCAAAGTGGGTGGATTGTTTCAGCTCACAGGTTTGAGACCAGCCTGAGCCAGAGCGAGACCTCATCTCTAAAAAGAAAATACCCAGGTATTATTGTGGCAGGCACCTGTAGTCCCCACTATTCGGGAGACTGAGGCAAGAGAATCGCTTGAGCCCAAGAGTTGGAGGTTGCTGTGAGCCGTGACCCTGCGACACCACGGTACTCTACCTAGGGCGACAAAGTGAGACTCTGTCTCAAAAAAAAAAAAAAGAATCAGAACAAAGTAGAGACATTAGATAAATAGAAACAAAAGAAATTTACCACTGAGAAATCACCACTAGAGAACATTCTCAAGAAGGGAAATGACCCTAAAAAAGAAAGTTTAAAATTTAAGAAAACATTAAGTAATTCAAGAGTGATGCACTAAGGGGTGTGAAGACCACACTGGGTCCCACCAGACAGGGTCACTTTGGGGGTAAGCTCTACCTTTTTGCTAGGACACACCTCCACTAATGTGGTGAGTCTCTGTCATGTAAGCCCAAGAGCTGGAGGTTGCTGTGAGCTGTGATGCTACAGCGCTCAACTGAGGGTAAGTAACATAGACTCTGTCTCAAAAACAGTAAAAAATATAAAATTTTTCCCCATAGATTTATTTCGCTTCTCCTTTCCCAGTTCCTTCAATTGCTTAGCACCTCCCACCTTTCTTCCCCATAAATAGTTGGGCCTGAATTTATATGAATCTTAAATTGGTGGTGTCTATACTAACTGGTTTCCTATACTGGGAATGTTATTTATACCTTTGATATTTGCTGGTATTATCCTCTCCATGTATTTTAGAGGTTCCTAGCTATTTCTTCCTAGAAACAGTTGCAGTCCATGCAAGCTGTGTTGCACATCTTGACTTGAATTTTAGTGCTACGCTTTGCCTTTTAGTGCTACTCTGCTGCCCTCAGTAGATGCCATGGTACTGCTCACAGCAACCTCCAACTCCTGGGCTTAGGCGATTCTCTTGCCTCAGCCTCCTGAGTAGCTGGGACTACAGGTGCCCACCACAACGCCCAGCTATTTTCTTGTTGCAGTTTGGCTGGGGCTGGGTTCAAACCCGCCACCCTCGGTATATGGGGCTAGCGCCCTACTCACTGAGCCACAGGCACCACCCCGCTTTGCCTGGTTTTTGAAGAGGCAGGTAAACCCCATTAATAGAGTTTGAAACCTAAGCCAGCATTATGCTATAGGTCTCTCCAACCCCCTCAGGGCAGACCAGGACCTGCTGGTGGCCTGTTAGGAGCTAGGCTGCAACGCAGGAGATGAGTGGCAAGTCAAGAACATTTGTGTCCTCTGCAACATTAGATTCTCATAGGACACCCCACCCCATCCCCGGCCCTGTTGTAAACTCCACGTGAGGGATCTAGGTTGCCCCACTTTCTTAGGAGAATCTAATGCTTGGGGAGATGGGATCACCATCTCCCCTTCCCCCTTCTGTAGAAAAATTGTCTTCCATAAAATGAGTCCCTGGTGCCAGAAAGGTTTGGGGATCACATCTATCGATGACATTAGATCCTGGCACATTGCTGTCTTGTTGACTTAAATGCTGTAGACTACAAAGTTTGTAACTGCCCTTAGGTCATGTGTGGGTCACGTACAACTCACACTTAGGACAGAGGCTATTATAGGTGATAGATAAATGTACCTTTCCAACTTACGTACAAATTGAACTTAAAAGCAAACCTATTTTGTTCATAACCTGGGGACTGCCTGTATGTATATATTTTTTTACCTGTGAGCTCTTATCCATACAGCTAGTAGAATATGTCATGGTCAAGAGACATTGCTTTACAAACCAGCTGATTTATTTTGTTCATTGTTCATTTATTTTGCTCACATGCTTTAGAAGAATTTTTTTTATGGCCAAATTGTAGATACCTTATAACACAGAAATATGTGTATTTCCTGCCCTTTTCTATCATTTGAAGGCCAGATTTCATCAAAACAAATGAATCACTGTTTTTTCCTCCTTCATCATCCCCTAATTGGTTTCCAAAATAAAATGATTAGTAGCTACGTTTCTCAGCTGCGTTGTTTTGATTACAGTCTTACTGGCTGTACTAGTGATACATTGGGAAATACTTTCATAACTGGTGACCATTGTTGGCCTGGGTTATACGACTTCACAAAGGTTTACCCAGTTTTGTTGCCACTAGGAAGTCTTTGGAGGAGCAAGCTCTTCCTTGTGCTTTTGTTATAAAGTTAAGGAAAATAATTTTATTTTTACTTATTTATTTATTTTTGAGGCAGAGTCTCACTTTATCGCCCTCAGTAGAGTGCTATAGCATTACAGCTCACAGCAACCTCAAACTCTTGGGCTCAAGCGATTCTCTTGCCTAAGCCTGCTGAATAGCTGGGAGTACAGGTGCCCGCCCCGCCTGGCTATTTTCAGAGATGGGGGGAGGTGTCATTCTGGCTCAGGCTGGTCTCGAACTCATGCGTTCAGGTGATCCACTCACCTCAGCCTCCCAGAGTGCTAGGATTACATGCGTGACCCACCGTGCCCAGCCTCAGGGAAAACAGTTTTAAATAATGAGACCATAATAATTTAGACTCCACTTTGTTGAGATTTATGTTAGTCTTCAGCTAAGAAAAAGGTATCATTTTAGAGTTCCTCTTCCCACGGGAACAGTGTTGCTCAGCTGACTTCCTGGCGGAATATGCCGATTATTCCAGGCTGCCGGGCCCTGTTCTCTGATACCTTTAAAGGCACACTGTACATGGTGGATTAACCTCCCTTTCACTGCCCTCGACTCCCTACACAGCTCTTTAGCACTTTGATGATGGGTAAGGAAGCATACAGCTATTTGGCCTGGTTGGTAGTGACCCAGGTGGTCTCTTGTGCTATAGTTGGGCCTTCTGTCCATTGGTGAACTACTCTTTGCCTTGAGGTCCGGTAGTGTAGCTGGTCTGGCCTTATTGCTTCATAGCAACAGGAAGGAATCATTATCCTGATGTGAAGTGGACGGTTTTTGAACTCCACTCCAGGCTCGGTGCCTGTGGTTCAAGTGGCTAAGGCACCAGCCACATATGCCTGAGCTGGCGGGTTTGAATCCAGCCCCAGCCTGCTGAACAACAGTAACAACTACAACCAAGAAATAGCCAGGCATTGTGTCAGGTGCCTGTAATCCCAGCTACTAGGGAGGCAGAGGCAGGAGAATCACTTGAGCCCAGGAGTTGGAGGTTGTTGTGAGCTGTGATGCCACAGCACTCTACCCAGGGTGACAGCTTGAGGCTCTATCGCAAAAAAAAAAAAAAAACAGAACTCTACTTCAGATGGCATTGACCCTTAATACAGCTGGTTTCACTTATCATGTATTGTTTAAACAAACCCTGTTCCTGGAAATGGTTTTAGAATAGTCCGTTCCTTGTAGCTTTTCATTTGCTCTTATTATTAAAAGTGTTTTCCCAACAATACTGTGAGTGAGCAAGACGGATTAGAAAATTCTGCTTGTAGTAGTTGTACTTATGAATTGTGTTGTATACAGATACGATGTGTTCATTATCCTATTTAGTAGCTTAAAGGTTTAAGTAATACCTTTATTTTGCAAAACTAATTTTGTTGCTTGGGTATACCCTTTAAGGGATTCTAATGTCTAGAATTCTCAATGGACAAAAGTGGTAAATCACAGAAAGTATTTGTAAACATTGTAAACAACAATAAAAAAAAATTCTTTCTTTTTTTTTTGAGATAAGAGTCTCAAGCTGTTGTCCTGGGTAGAGTGCTGTAGTGTCATAGCTCACAGTAACCTCCAACTTGAGCTGAAGCGATCCTCTTGCCTCAGTTTTTTTCTATTTTTAGTAGAGACGGGGTATTGCTTTTGCTCAGGCTGGTCTTGAACTATTGTAAACAACAACAAAAAAAAATTCTTTCTTTTTTTTTTTGAGATAAGAGTCTCAAGCTGTTGTCCTGGGTAGAGTGCTGTGGTGTCATAGCTCACAGTAACCTCCAACTTGAGCTGAAGCAATCCTCTTGCCTCAGTTTTTTTCTATTTTTAGTAGAGACGGGGTATTGCTTTTGCTTAGGCTGGTCTTGAACTTGTAGCTTAAGCAATCTACCTGCCTTGGTCTCCCAGAGTACTAGGATTATAGGTGTGAGCCACTGCTCCCAGCCCCAACATTTCTTAACAAAAGAAAAAAGCCAGGGCTGGGATAATTAATTAATTGGTATATTTTTAAATATAAATTTAGATTTTAGATGTAAATTTATATTTTAGGATATTGGAATATTTAGGTAGGATATTAGAATGTTAGAAAAGACTGGATGGAAATACAAAATAAGATCCTAATACTCTTTACTCTGACTTTTCTTTCCTTTTCTTTCTTTCTTCCTTTTTTCTTTCTTTTTTTAGAATGTTGTCCTTACTATGTTTGCCTCGGAAGAGTGCTATGGTGTCATAGCTCACAGTAACCTCAAGCTCTTGGGCTTAAGTAATTCTCTTGCCTCAGCCTCTCAAGTAGCTGGGACTACAGGTGCCTGCCACAATGCCTGGCTATTTTTTTGTTGTAGTTGTCATTGTTATTTGGCAGGCCCGGGCTGGATTCGAACCTGCCAGCCCCTGTGTATGTGGCCAGCGCCCTCGCTGCTGAACTACAGGGGCCGAGCCTATTTTGACTTTTTAAAAACAAGTTTGTATTCATTTAAATATGTTTTATGAGAGAACCTTTTAAAAATAGGGATTTAAAGGCTGGATGCACTGGCTCACACCTGTAATTCCAGCACTTTGTGTAGCCAAGGTGGGAATATTGTTTGAGGCCAGGAGTTCAAGAGTAGCTTGGAAACATAGCAAGAATCTATCTCTATAAAAAATTTAAAAGTTAACTGGTTGTGGTGGGTTTCTGTAGTCCTAGCTTCTCAGGAGGCTAAGGCAAGAGGATCGCTTGAGCATAGGAGTTAGAGGCTGTGGTGAGTTTTGATTATGGTACTATACTCCAGCTTAGGTGACAGAGTAAGACTCATCTTTTTTTTTTTTTTTTTTTTAGAGATAGTCTCACTATGTGACCCTCAGTAGAGTGCTGTGATGTCACAGCTTACAACAACCTCAAGCTCTCGGGCTTAAGTGATTCTCTTGACTCAGCCTCCCAGGTAGCTGGGACACAGGTGCCTACTACAACGCCCGGCTATTTTTTGTTGCAGTTGTCGTTGTAGTTTAGCTGACCTGGGCCGTGTTCGAACCCACCAGCCTGTGTGTATGTGGCTGACGCCATAACCACTGTGCTACGGGTGCCAAGCCAAGACCGCGTCTATTAAAAAAAAGTCATAGGGTTTTATAAAACATATACAACTTATTATAAATGTTTTTTTGCAGTTTTTGGCCAGGGCTGGGTTTGAACCCGCCACCTCTGGCTTATGGGGCTGGTGCCTCACTCCTTTGAGCCACAGGCACCGCCCTCTCATTAAAAACTTTTTGTATGAACTTTCATTTTGTTGTAGTTTCTCATAGGATTTATTCATCTTTAGAGAACTTAGTGTATAACCACACAATAACTAATGTGATACTCTGTTCAGTACCTCTCCTCAGACTGAAAGGTCCGTTAGCGCAGGGATCAGGCCCAGCACAGCTTCATCAAATCCCAAGACACATCACACTTCCTAGCACATAGCAGACATTTAGTGGAACCTATTGAATGAATGAATGAAATGTTTTTCACCTAGAATGTGGTATAATGAGGACACCAGCAAATGCTTACATTACACTGAGCTATGTCAGGCACTGTTCTGAGTGCTTTACACACATTAGTGCCATATTTATTAAGTACTGGATGGAGACTACATAGAAAGCTTTCAACAGCTTGCTAGTTGACATTGAAATCTTTGTTGCCAAGACCTTTATCTGTGTTTGACACTTAATTTCAGGCATTTTCCATACAGGAATCATTTGCCAAATAGAAGAACACCGGATATTCTTCTGCTCCCAGGGCTAGTGCATTTGTGATTCCAGGTGCAAATCGTTGTTGCCAGGAACATAGACCTGTTCTCAAATTCAAATACTGTATGAAGAGATTATACCACATGCCTTTTATTTTTTCCCTAGCTCTTTCACTTTCGTTTTCCTTGCCTCAATTTAATTTCTTCAGCATCTCAGAATTGATACAGCTTCCAGAAGTATTAGTAGTAGGTAAAATGTTAGGGTTTTTTTGTTGTTGTTAAATAGGCCTGAGCCGGGTTCAAACTTGCCACCCTAGTGCATAGGGCTGGTGCTCTGATCACTGAACTACAGGTGCCCAGCCCCAAAAGATTAGTTTTTAATTCTTATTCTATTGAATAATTTTTGGTTGAAATTGTTTCTATTAGAAAGGTAGTGTTTGCTTATTTAAAAAATAAAACAAGCAAAAGCCTTTTTTCTTTTGATCATTTACCTCATTCATAACCACTGTTAAGATTTTTGAATATTTTCTCATACCTTTGTCTTCTGACTTTTTGAATGTTTGAGACATTTCTTTCTATGTTGCGTTTTTTTTTGTTTTTTTTTTTGTTTTTGTTTTTTTGAGATGGAGCCTCAAGCTATCCCCCTGGGTAGAGTGCCATGGCATCACAGCTCATAGCAACCTCCAACTCCTGGGCCCAAGTGAGTCTCCTGCCTCCGCCTCCCAAGTAACTGGGACCACAGGCGCCCGCCACAACGCCCGGCCATTTTTTCGGTTGCAGCCATCATTGTTGTTTGGCGGGCCTGGTCTGGGGATTCGAACCCGCCACCTTAGGTGTACGTGGCTGGCGCCTTAGCCGATTGAGCCACAGGCGCCGAGCCCTAGGTTGCGTTTTAGAAACATTCTATTGTACACTAACATATGTAAGTGAATGTTCTGTTTCTCAGAGTACAGTTTAATTTACTTTGTGGACATTATTAACACAAGGCAGAGAAGACATTGGACCATAGTAAGTGTGGGACTTAACAAAAAGGCACAGTACTGCTTGTTACTGAGCTCTGCAGTGGAATCTGTAACACGTTCCGGTGAAGTTAATCTGAAGTTGCTGAGTACATAACTGGAATAAGCAGAAGTGGTAAACAAATGACAGGAAACAGGGGACTTGTGCCCAAGTAAAAAGTAAACGTGGGTTTATGATATTTAGGAATCGTCTGGCAAATTGAGTGATCACTGAGAGCTCTTTCTTATCCCTAAGAATAGTGAAAATGCTGTAAGGTTGAGTGTATTTCTCAGCCTGCATTTTCTGTTTCTTGAAAATTTATAGCACTTTGTCATAGTTTGTTATCTTGATGAAACAAGGCACTTGTGCCTGCAGTATTTCCCACCACACCTTTCTCCAGGCCTCTTCGCACAGGAACAATGGACTCTTTAAGAATAGGAAGGGGATGGAAGATGCAAGTTAGTTAAATAAAAATTGTTTTTATATCTACCACTCCACTCTGTGATGTACATAAATTCAGAACAGCCCCAGTGCCACTCTGTGTTTTACCCTTAATAGAAATATCTGTAAAGTTAGGAAAGTAATAAAGCTGAGGGTTTAAGGTACCACGAGGAAAGGAGACTTCACTTATGCCACTATTTAGAGCTGTGTTTGAGCTCCCAGGGGTGTTTGCACCTGTAGGCAGTGCTCCGTAATGAAATTTAGGGTAAGTGAAGGGGTGAGCTTTGCTTTTGTAAAGTGTATGAAGGGTGGCCAGGAATTACTGAGGGGCATTGGCAGATTGACTGGAGGAAAGAGCACACAGGAGGGTAGAGATTGGCAGTGTGTTCCCTTAAGTAATCATCTCATAACCCATGGAAAGTCTTTGTGTATTTCCGAGAAGTATACGTACCTCAGTCTAGGCTCTAACCTAGGTTCTACCACATATAAGTTTTGACCCTAGACAAGTAAATTTACTCTTCTGGCCTCAGTTTCCTCTTGCAAAAAATACAGATAATAATGTGCCTCCCTAGCGGGTTTGATGGGATTTCAGTGGAATAGTGCATAGAAAGTGCTTGTGACACAGTAAGTGTTAACCCTTACTAATATCACGATGATGAAGTATGGTACTGGCTTTTATAAGCAAAATATGATTGAAATTTGCTAATAATAATTCTTAAAAAACTTTTCAGGGAAATCTGTCAATCAGGAATGTCAGTCATTGTGTAGGAATGGAGAACATTGAATACTACATTGACGGAATCTTAGTTAAGGATATTTATAGAATTTAGGATATTTGTAAAATTTATCTATTTTTATAGATACGTATATACTTTTATGGCCTGGGTGACTTTTTAAAAGTACTTTTTAAAAAAATTAAGATTTTTTTATGTATAATAATATCTAAATATTTAAAGTGCACATTCTGGTGAATTTTGGTGCTCAATCAAAATACTGTCTCTCACAGCCAAGATACAGTTACTTTGCCATTCAGAGTTTTTCTTAGTATCTTGTGCCTGTGATACTAGCAGCTCCAGAGGCTGAGGCAGGAGTTCTAGGCTGCAGTGAAGTATGATCTGTGTGACTGTACTCCAGCCTAGGTGATAAAGCAAGGCCTTGTATATTTAAAAAAAAAAAAAAGCCCTAAATCATAGACTTTTATACTTTTTTCACAGAGCATAATTTTCTTAGGATTTATTCATGTTGTGTGTATTTATATTTTTATTCTTTTTCTTGCTGAGTAATATTGCATTATATGGATATCTGATAATTTGTTCATCCATTTTGTCAGTGGAAAACATAAGATTGCTTCCAGTTTGGGGCCGTTACGAATACTGTTGCTGGGAACCTTTGTGTCTAGTCATGGTGTGAATATATGCTTTTATTTCTGGTGGGCAAATACTGAGGAGTCGCATTTTGGGGATATAGGATAAATGTATGCTTGTAAGATAAAGACCACATTATTTTCTAAAGAGGTTGGATTTCAATATTTTATATATTCACTTTCATTCAGTTCATTAAAAAAAAAAACCCTTAAGTAATTGATGTCCTATAATCCACGGAAAGTCTCTGTGTGCTTCTCTGCTACCCGTGAGTTATTTAAAAGTACGTTATTTAGCCAGGTAAGGTGGCTCGTGCTTGTAATCCCCGCACTATGTGGCTGAGGCGGATAGATTATTTAAGACCAGCCTGTGCAAGAGCAAGACCCTGTCTCTACTAAAAACAGAAAAACTAGCTGAGTGTTATGGTGGGTGCCTGTAGTCCCAGCTACTCAGGAGGCTGAGGCAAGAGGATTGCTTGAGCCCAAGAGTTTGAGGTTGCTGTGAGCTGTGACACCACATCGCTCTACCCAGAGCAACAGAGTGAGCCTCTGTCTCAAAAAAATTAATGAAATAGTCTCACCGCCTATAGCTCAGCGGCTAGGGTGCCAGCCACATACACTAGAGCTGGCAGGTTCGAATCCAGCCTGGGCCTGCCAAAACAACAATGACAACTATAACCAAAAAATAGCCAGGCCTTGTGGTGGGCGCCTGTAGTTCCAGCTACTCTGGAGGTTGAGGTAAGAGAAATGGTTAAGTCCAAGAGTTTGAGGTTGCTGTGAGCTGTGACACTACAGTACTCTACCCAGGGCAACATAGTAGACCCTGTCTCAAAAAAAAAAAAAATTAAATTAAAGTACATTATTTAGGTTCCAAATATTTGAAAATTATCCTGTTATCTTTCTGTTATTGATTTCTAGTTTGGTTTCATTGTGGTTAAAGAATACACTATGTATGATTTTTGTTATTAAAAAAAAATAACGAAAATCTGATCCAAGATGTGTTCTGTTCCATCCATGGACACTTGGAAAGAATGTGTATTCTGTTGCTGAGTGTACTATTCTATAAATATCAATTAGACCCTGTTGGTTAACGGTTTTGTTGAGTTCTAACAATTGATAGTTATTCTATCAATGAGAGAAGAGTATTGAAATCTCCACGTACAATTGTGAAATTGTGTTTTTCCTTTTTTTTCCTCTCCAGTTCTTGCTTTACCTGTTTTGTAGCTCTTTTGTTGGTACTTACACGTCTAAGATTGCTGTGTTTTCTTGCTGCATCAACCTTCATATCAGTATATAATATCTCTGTCTGTCTCTGGTCATTTTGTTTGCTCTGAAGTCTACTTTATCTGGCATCAACTTAGTAGTCATTCCTGTTTTCACAGCATGATTTATCTCTTTCTATCCTTTGACTTTATACTCAAAGTGAATTTCATAGAGGTAGCATATAGTTCAGTCATTTTAAAAATCCACTCTCGGGCGGCGCCTGTGGCTCAAGGAGTAAGGCGCTAGCACCCTATGCCAGGGGTGGCAGGTTCAAGCCTAGCCCTGGCCAAAACTGCAAAAAATAAAAATCCACTGTCAGGCCAGGTGTGACAGCTCACACCTATGATCCTAGCACTCTGAGAGGTTGAGGAGAGTGGATTGCCTGAGCTCAGGAGTTCAAGACCAGCCTGAGCAAGAGCAAGACCCTGTTTCTAAAAATAGCAGGGTGTTGTGGTGGGCACCTGTGGTCCCAGCTACTTGGAAGTTGAGGCAAGAAAATTATTTGAGCCCAAGAGTTTGAGGTTGCTGTGAGCTATGATGCCACAGTGCTCTACCAAGGATGGCAAAGTGAGTCTCTGTCTCAAAAATAAAAATAAAAATGAAAAATCTACTCTCAATCTGTGTTTTTTAATTGGTATATTTAGACCATTTACACCTATGAAATTATTTGCTATATTAGGATTTGAGTCTGCCATCTGTTTAATCTCTCTTCATCTCTGTTTTACATTTCTCTGTTTTTTCTTCCTGCCTTTGAGTTACTTGGATCTTTTTTAGAATTATATTTTTATTTATCTATAGTGGGGTTTTAAAATTTTTTTTTTGTAAATTGACAATTTATGATTGTATATATTTATAGGCTAAAAAGTGATGTTCTTGACAAATATAGAATAATTAAATCAAGCTTATTAGCATACCTGTCACCTCAAATACTTAACACTTTTTTGTGGTGAGAATATTTGAAATGTACTCTTTTAGCAATTTTGGAATATCCAGTACTCAATTATTAACTATGGTCACCATGCTGTACTGTAGATCTCAGCCCCCCCCTCCGCCCCCATGTTCCTCCTGAGATTTTATATTCTTTACCATTGCTTCCTTCTCTATTGTGTGTGTGGGTTTTTTTTTAGAGACAGAGTCTCACTTTGTCACCCTCGGTAGAGTGCTATGGCATCACAGCTCACAGCAACCTCCAGCTCTTGGGCTTATATGATTCTTTTGCCCCAGCCTCCCAAGTAGCTGGGACTACAGGTGCCTGCCACAACACCCCGCTATTTTTTTGTTGCAGTTTGTCTGGGGCTAGGTTCAAACCCACCACCTGTATTGTATATAGGACTCGTTGAACCGCAGGTGCCACCCTCTATTGTGGTTTTTTTTTTTTTTTTTGCTTGCACAAAAGGTCTTTATTGGTGGGGGGAGGGAGGCTATAGAGCAGCACTGAGGAGGAGAGAAGAGAAGGGAGAGAGATAAGGAGAGAGTGGGGAAGAGAAGAGAGAGAGAGAAGAGTGAGGGGGAAGACGGGAGAGAGAGAGAGGGAAGGAAGGCAGAAAGAGGCGAGAGAGAGCTATTGTGTTTTTTAATGAATCTATTTGTATAGTTTTTTAGTGGTTACTCCAGTATTACATTTTATATGAGGTCTGACAATTAAGTTCATGAACTTGCCATCATGAACTTATGTTGACACACCGTACAGACAACTCCGTGAAGTTTCATTACCTTGGTATATCAGCATCTCACAGCTGAGTTCTTACCATATGTTGCTGAGTGGCATTCATTATTGTTGCCTGTTTTGTGTGCTGTCACAAGAACGTCTGAGTTTGAATTAGAGTGATGAACAAACATTAAATTTCTTGGCTCACTCTTTCCTCCTTCCCTCCCTTCTTTCTTTCTTTTTTTTTTTTTAATGACACAGAGCCTCAAGTTGTCACCCTGGGTAGAGTGCAGTGGCATCACAGCTCATAGCAACCCCCAACTCCTGGGTTTAAGCAATTCTCTTGCCTCAGCCTCCCAAGTAGCTGGGACTACAGGTGCCCACCACAATGCCTGGCTATTTTTT
>CAUYQV010115391.1:0-18863 GCA_963574575.1 Galagoides demidoff
TCATATCATTTGGTTAATCATTGTATCAACACATTCACATTCTAGTTCTAGAAAAGTTCACTTGTACCCTTGTTAGACAGATATATAGGTAGTCTTTCCCATCACCCTCCCACCACCCATCCACCCTTCTCCCCTCCCCTGTGATATTATACTTAAATACATTTTATTTTATTATTTAGAAAAAAATTTGAGACTGAATCTCAGTCTGTTGCCCAGGCTGGAGCGCAGTGGCACCTCATACCTCACTGTAACCTAGAACTCCTGGACTTAACTGATCCTCCTGCCTCAGCCTCCCATGTAGCTGTGACTACAGGTGCTTACCACCACATCCAGCTAATTTTTAAATTTGTTGTAGAATTGGGGTCTTGCTATTATATTGCTCAAGCTCATGTCTAATTTTTGATTTCAACTGTTTCTCTTGCCTTGGCCTCTCAGAGTGCTCAGATTACAAGTCCGCCACTGTTCCCAGCCCTTAAGTAAATTATGGACAAACCGGAAGCAATCAAACTGATTCATTGTTCAGATTTGGTATCAGTGAAAAAGGGAAGGAACAGAAAGAATTCAGAACTCATCATGTTTAAGCCTGGAATTTAAGATCGTTCTATTTTATCTAGAAAATCCCAGCCCAAGTCGCCTTAACAATATAGTTTTATCATTTAATAATATAAGTCTTGATAAATTGAAAGGTGTCTGGGATTCTGAAAATCAGCAGTTAGTTGCTGATTAACTATTTCTGAAAGTCTTCCTCATCTGTAATATAAGTGGGTAAAATCAGGCAAATCAGTTTCTAAGAACTCTAAAGCTTTGTGATACCAAAATCAAATAAAAAAAAAATCTTCACTAACTCACAGTTCAAGATGAAAAGACCTTCTGAATGCTTTAAACTCAGTTACCTGTACAGGTTTGCCCAGACATTTTGATAGTGACCGGTCTTATATCCTGAGTTCTGATACAATGGGTAATCTCCACACTCTGATCACTGTCACTATCATGAACATGTGGCTATTCTTGAATCCTGTATTTATTCACCTACATTAAGTCTGCGAGTGCTAGAATGGACCCTTAGTTAACTCAGTGTGATAAAGCGCCAAGAAGAGAACAAAAATACGCTAAAGAACTCTCTGTACAGTAAGGATACAGTAATTTACTGGATAGTGAAGAAATCAAAAAATGATTGAAACAGTATTTGTTATATGCATGTACTGAGGCTCGGTGTTTATAATCCATCAAAGAAAGAAAATACAAGCAACCAAAAGCCCTTTAATATAGACACCAAGGCATCATTACTTTAGTGTGTACATATAGGGGTGCTTTATTTGGTGCTTCTTAAGAACCACAAACATTTATGTTTTTTCTCCCCTTTTCCAATTCTGTGTGTGTGTGAGAAAGAAAGACTGACTCAGACTGGGATGTAAAGCCTGGGGCTAGGGAATTCTATTGTAAACAAATGTTCAGTAAAGAATGAAGCTCAAAGCAACACCAAAATACGTATCAGCATAATATGAGAGTTGGAGGCCCGCTGCTGCCATACAGAGTGATGCCTCACTTGGAACCGAATGCGAGCATCACTCATTTATTTAGCTAGCTGTGTAGCATGTTGGTTTTGGATTTGAAACGATCATAATAAATGCAGATGGAAAGTGTTTTTACAGTAGAGAAATAATTAAATTGGGTGTGGAGACTGTCAGGAGAATTCTTGGAGTGACACGTGCATCAGCAAATTCTTTGTCTTGCTTGGCCTGAATTCTTCTTTTGGACAGAAATGCTTGGGCTCCAGAGGTAACTGGTAGATTGGGGAAGAAGAGTTTACAAACCCGTGCACTGTTGACTAAGGCAAAACTGCCTTCTTAGAAATAGTATTGTGTGCGTATGCTAAAAGCCAAACATAAGGAATTGTCATTTGTCTGTTACGTAAAACTGTTAAAACTTGCTGTCCTATAAAAAGGAATATAATGTGCTTCATAGTAAAACTGACATTCTTTACATTTTTTTTAATTCTGCTATGTCCAGAATTTGCTGTTGTTGGCCTGTATTTCTCAAACTAATGTTAACCATAAAATGAATACATGAGAAAACTAAAATTTATCATTTTCTCATGTTTTACCTTCCTCTGAAATCAAGCTTTTTGTATTGGCTATTTTCCTTTATTCTTGATGAATTTCTTTGGGTAGATCTGTGTCCCATTTAAGTCATCACTGAAAATATATGGTTCTCATTTAATAGAATATATAGCTACTGGATATGTGATTTTATGCCAGAACGTTCCATGAGTGTCTCATTTTTTAAAAAATCTCTTCCACTTTAAGTCTCTTTTTATTCCTGATCTAGTGTTAGGAAGCAATTTATCTTATTCTTTAATTGCGTCTTTACAAATACCCTAAAGTGCCTCTGTATTAAAGTGGGCTGCGTGATGCCCAAAGAGTTCTTTGGTCATCTTCTGTTTCTGTTTCTCTTTCCTTTTTGTCTTCTGACCACTGACTAGTAGAGCACTTTCTCCAAGAAGAGATACAAGACAGAGAAAGGAAATAAAACTCCAATCAGGCAGTTTTACTTTGAACTTGTTCTGCTAATTAGCAAGGGAATGGAAATACAAATGTTGGTGAAATTAGACTTTGAAGTGACTTCCTTCCAGCTCTTTTCCTACAGCAGCTTTGTTTTATTTTATCCTGGCCGTAGTATCACCAGCAGACTCTATAGTAAGGAGATTTAAGGGGGAATATTGAAATATCTGAAGCACCTGTGGTATATATGAATTAAGATGATAGTTTTCGTATAGAGAATAAAAAAGAGATATGTGGGTAATGAAGAGGATTGACTGTTCCCCATGTCATAAGCTACAGAAATTAAATTTGCTGAGTACCTGACATTAGCAATGGCCTTGGCCTATGTCTTCTAGTTCTAGTCTTTACTTAGTTTTCAATTATCAAGAGGAAGGCAGAATGACTCGCCAGTTTTTAAAGAAGCATTGGAATTAATTTAAGTTTAATATCGAATACAGAAGAGCCTCTCTGTGACTTGACCACCCAAGGGACTATAACAGACTGGTCAGCATATGGAGGTGCTGGTCAACATAGGCACATGGCACATGTCTAGTCTATAAAAATTAGGTCAACTTTGGTGGTCAGTGTAGGAAGGTGGTCAACTATGGAGGCTCTACTGGAGGTGGTCAGTGTAGGAAGGTGATCAACTATGGAGGCTCTACTGGAATTATGTGAGCCTGAAGAAGTTTATTTCAAGACTGTGTAAAACCTTTAAAAGTGAAATTAATTTATTTTCTATAAATAATGATGACTTAGCATTGTCATATTTAAGTTATTAACTTATGCATATTTATTTGCTAGTAAACTAATAATTGCAATGCTTCCAGAAGACTGAAACATTTATCTGAATATAATGGCCTAAAATTAAATACTATAGTATTTTTTCAGTGGGGAAAGGGGGGGGGCTCCTTCATAAAAAACATGCATAATTTTTCACTGTGTCGAATCAGAGGTCTATCTAGCTTAATAGTCTGTCTCCAAGAAGTATCAAAAATCATTATTGCCAGTTTCCATTTTTTTCAAACTTGACAATTTTGGATGTAGTTCCACTTAGATTATGTCAGTAACACAATCTAGTTGTACTGTCCACAGAATTACATGACCATTTCTTGGACTTGGTTGTATTATTATCCTGCTTGTACACTATATTTTTGACTAGTGTAGTCAGGAAATTGCTGATCACAATGCAAAGTAATAATTCCTTTTAATTATTTAAGACCATTTCATTCAAATTATATGGTATACATCCCCTGACAATGATACATGATGGACAGGTAGTTATTCTGAGAGCGTGATTTAATTTTTGTGTCATTTGGGTTAGCTGAGTCACGTTACAGCTTGACCCTTTTCTTCCCCATTTTGAAAAGTGTTTTGTCTCATTTCAAAGTTTGGCTTCATGTGGACGTAGACGCCTTTCCAGTTTCTTTGTGATTTGGGCTGGCATTCACTGGAGATTTTCCAAATCCTTTTTGCTTTTTCTGGGGTATGTTGACAGATTCCTACAGGTATGAGGCAGGAGGGTCTGTGAACCCACTAACGGTGTGTTCTGTTTTGCTGTTAAACATATCTTGACTCCTTTAGTCATCATGGTTGTGTCCTGAGCTGCTTTTCCCGGACAGTTATCTGTGGTATCTGACAAGATCCCTCACTTTAGGAATAATTGAAGATTTAAAGAATCATCTCAAAATTAGATTGTTTTCTAAATGTCTTACTGTACATGTGACCAGTCAGCCTTTCCCATAGCTCAGTTGGGAACTCTTGGTAATTTATCTTAAGTGGACACAATAGCTTAGTGTTATTTAGATACTTGTTGAGTTCTTTGTGCGCTGCTCCCTGTAGAGTTTTAAGCATTTTCCAAGATTAAATGAATAAGCAAATGAGAGTAAAACAGTACATTGAAAGGCCTTCCACGTTGCTGCACCGAGGGCCATTGCTTATTATGTGTTTAAACTGAATACGACTGATCCTGGAAGCATCAAGGGAGAAGCATGAGCTACAACCAACAGGAAGAAGGGCCTCTCTGTTAACACCTCTCTGGCCCTTCATGTTCATTTACCCTTTGCTTCACTGTCTGCAGAGCCCTAGGCTTTATTCTTGACCTTTCTTGCTCTCCTTTCATTTCATGCTTTTTCACGAATAATCTCTGTCCCCAACTCTTAACATGGCCCTGGCATGCACTGCCCACTTCATCCTACTCTATCCTGTTTTCATGAGCTTCTGCTCGCTAGGAGGTTTGTGTTCTCAGATGCCAGCCTTTTCCCTCCACAGAGGCTGGGGCTCTCCTTCCCCTCTGCCTCTACTCCCATTCCCATCTTTGCTTGCTACTTCATTTCAACTCATCCTCCAACTCTGCCTCAGTGCTTCTTCCTTGGGGAAGCCTTCCCTGGACATCAGAGAGGTTCATCCCGGTTACATGGGGCTCGGGGCACCATGTTCTCTATCAGAAATGACTGATTTGAGTAATGCCTCTTCCATTTGCTACACTCTAAGGTCCACAAGGCTACAGACCCTCTGTGCTGTTGTTCACCATTGTGTCATCACAGGGCCCGAGCACATGGCAGGTCTCCAAAACATATCTGCTAAATGAATGAATCACTTCCAAATACATAAATCCAGCTTGCAACCTCTCCTAGAAAATCTCTCCTAACCACAAATCCCTAATGTGATTTTATTAGGGATTTCTCTCTGCCATCTCAAACTTCAACCATGAAAAGTTAATTGTAATTATTACATTTTCTTTCCCAGGATCTTTCCTTTGCAGTGATAATTCTTGTGGTTTTCTTATCTCTGAATTTATTTTTTTCTAAGGCAGAGTCTCACTCTATCACCTTCGGTAGAGTGCCATGGTATCATATCTCACAACAGCCTCAAACTGTTAGGCTCAAGTGACCTTCTTGTCTCAAACTCCTGAGTAAGTAGGACTATAGGCACCCTACAGAACACCCAGCTAGTTTTTCCTTTTTTTTTTTCTTTTAGTAGAGATGAGGTCTGCCTCTTGCTCAAGTTGGTCTCCAACTCCTCAGCCTCCCAGAGAGCTTGGATTACAGGTGTGAGCCACCGCACCCAGCCCTGTCTCTGCACTTCTGAGTCAGCATTTCTCAACCTGTGGGTTGCAATCCACAGGAACTGTATTAAGGGGGCATGGCAATAGGAAGATTGAGAACCACTCTTCTAAGTGATCTTTAACTTTATCTTCTTTTTTCTTTAGCAAACACTCCTGGTCATCAAATTGTTTTTAATGTTCCAATGCCCTATTTTTTTAATCTCTTTATTCTGCCCCTTTCCACTGTCACCGTGAAAGTTCAGGTTCTTGTCACCTCACCTCTGAATTAATAGATGATTCCCTTGTGGCGTCTTAGGAGCGAGTCCCTGCCTTTCTCTTCTGCCAGGCCTGGGAGAGCCTTTCTAAATGGCATTTTCCATAGGCTGTTGTCCTGTTTGTTCACTGACCATGCAGTATGGAGTAGACAGATGATATACAGAAACATGAACAAGTAACCTTAAAAACTGAGTTGTACGCAAGAAATAAGAACGTTTTGTGCAAGAAATATACTACATATTTTATACCTCATTGTTGTCCACTAATTTTTATTTCACGTAAAAATACATTCATAATGCCCTGACAAAAAATCAGGGACCATCTGGCTTACCTACTGCTCACTCTTGCTGCTTTTATTCTGGTCTGTAAAATGCTGATCAAGTCCCATTTCATATTTTTCCTTTAGTTGCAAATAAAAGTAGATGGTTCTAACATGGGTCCCAGAACATTCCAGAAAAAATGTAACTATATACAAGTTACATAGATACGTTTTTTCTTCACCCCGTTCCTGTCTGTTGTCTATATCTTATTCTATCTGCGAGTAGAATAGGATATTTGTACATTGTGTATCTGTCCTAGAGCATCTTTTTTAGACTGCGTCAGGTGGTTCTTCAGATGAGCTCACTTCACTAGAGGGATAGAAGAGAATTGATTCTGTAAGAGTTCAGTTTGATCACAGTACTGTGTGCAGGAGTGGTCGGAAAGAGTTTTGTGGAAGACTAGAACTCTAACTGATTGTCAAGGAACAGATAAACGTTGAGGAAGTAGAGAAAGGAACACCAGCAGTGAGGTCCTGATAGGGACCGGGAACAGAGATTGTAAGGTGTGTTTTGTGGATGGCGAGCAGTCCAACGTGATTCGTGTGAAGAAATAGTATATGAAATTGGAAAGCAGGTAAACTGCATGCAGCTGGCTGGATCCCCAGTTGTTTTCCTTAGGACTTTTACTGGTGGTGGCCATGAATGGGAGATAGTTGAAGCAGAAAAAGGGAGTTTGGATTTTTTTCTTGTTACTGTGTTGCTTTGTTTTGAGCAAGGGTATAATTTCTTAGAGAACTTACAAAGAGAAGGTTGCTGAATCTGAAGGCACAGGAGCCAGAGGTCGCCTTCTTGTGTTCTTCTTGTCCCTCTCTGTCTGCCCTGTGTCACCACTTCGGTGACTTTGTCTCTAGTGATGCGGACTGGCCGATCCGTCACAGGCCCCACTGCAGGAGGAAGGTGCCCACACGTCACTGCTCCTGAGTATATGTGTGATCCCTCTTTAACCACCCAGATACTAAAATCTCTCTCTTTTAAATCTTAGTTCTAAATGTCTAGAGAAGAGGATGTTGTCAGATTGGTAGGATCCTCAAAACAGAAAGGTGGCTTTCAGGAGCCTCCTCTGGGAGTGTATGAATTAAGGGCAAGGAGAACTTCCAAGAAAGGGGCAGATAACCCCACAAATGCTCTCCATGCTCTCTACCTTCCCTTCCCAGAACATATAACCCCAGTTATTTTATCCATCACACACCCCTCCCGCATCCTTTATAATCCAGCATACATCAGGGAAAGTAAAAATTCCCTGCCCCCTTCTCTAATTAGATATAATTCATTTTATGCAGATGTGGAGCTTGGTTTCATAACAGACACATGAACCTTGATCTGTGAAATAGAGCTTGCTGGAGACAGACTTTTACCTGGAGTGGTGGCCAAACTGCACGGTGGGGGGGCTCAGTTCACCTCTTTTGTGAGCTCCTCTGCCAAATTGTGTCCTTCCTGCTCCTATCCCCAAACTGACCAGTTGTGCTTTTCAATAGACCCAGTCTTCTCTTCTGCTCTCAAATACCAATCTGAATGCAAATTGCGTCTCCATTTCCTGCGATTAATCCAGTTGTTAGGTAATTGTCTAGCTAATGCACTTTATATTGTGGTTTAAATTATTTACCTTTCTGAAAGTAATTTTACCAAAATTAGAGTCTAGGTTTGGACATTAAAAAAATACATTCATATGTACCTACAGAAAGAGAATCAGCCATCAGTAACCTGGAGCCCAAATTTGAGATTTTGGCAAGCTATTTTATAGGTATTGAGAGGTCACCAATGGATTTCTGATCAGGTAATGACATGGCTAAAATTGTGCTGGTGATGACAGATCCACACAGGTGCTTGGAGGCAGGGAAACCAGCTATGAGACTTACTCTAGGGGCCTGAGAGACATTTAGCAAATTGTGGTTATTTGGGGCAGGCCTTATACACAATGATTTTTATAGTTTAAACACATTTTCCAAATTTTCTACACTGAACATTTATTTCTTTTGATTTAAAAATAAATACATATATGTAAAGCATGAAATGATAGATTTAGCTGGCCGCAGGCATGGTGGCAGTGGGAGGAATCTGGCCCCTTCTTTCTGACAGTTCAGATGATTCTCCAGAGATGAGAAAATGCCTGACTTCCCCACATGTATTAGCGATTAATTCCAGAAAATGGCTATGTTCCTGGTCATCCTCTCCTACAGTACACTGAGCTCTGAAATCTTTGTGGTTAACAGAAAGAAACAGTCTTTCTGGAGACTGCTGGCTGCTTTGAATTAATTTGGTCAGGGCATTGTGTTACATAAAGTAGCATTTGTTTAGTGACATTTATTCCAGAAGGTTTAAGGGGCTGAGACAAGACTTGACTGTGCATATGGGGTGGTGATCATCTCTCAGTGTATACGTGAAGTCACTAAGCTTCACAAATCCTTATGCTTGTTTTGGACTGGGGACATCTTTAGTGCAGAAGTCCTAGCGTCAAGGTGAGTTGAAACATGGGAGTTTCGAGGGTCCTACTTCATGTTGGGTTGGCTTAAGATGCATCCGGCAGTTTTCATTTGTTCAATTAGAGGAACACTTTTTCTTCCCCTGAAGTAGTAACTGGGGCTTCTACCATGTGTCTGGCACAGAATTCTTGAGATATTCAGGGAACAAAACAGGAGCATACATGATAATGGAGTGTGATGGAAGGTTATAAACACTAGTGAATGAAAAGTAAGGGCCAGCCCATAGCTCCGTGGTTAGGGTGCCGGCCACATGCACGGGGGCTGGTGGGTTCAAACCGACCCCAGGCCTGCTAAACAAACAAACAAATAGACAGGCATTGTGGTGGGCACCTATAGTCCCAGCTATTTGGAAGGATGAGGCAAGAGAATCACTTGATCTCAAGAATTTGAGGTTGCTGTGAGCTATGATGCTACAGTACTCTACAGAGGGTGAAAAAGTGAGACTCTGTCATAATATAAATAAACAAACAAACAAATAAATAAATGGAAAAGACTGAGGGCCAGGAATGTTGGGGGGAGTAGGTTGTACTTTTAAATCAGATAATATTTGAGCAAAGACTTGAAGGAGTTGGGCAAGTAAGCCAATTAGAGGGCTGGGGGGAGTGCATTCCCTTGGGGATAAGCCAAGATATAGTCCCCTTGGTGGAAGCCTTCCTGGTGTGTTCAATAATAGAGAGGACAGTGTGGCTAGAAAGGCGTAAGCCCAGAATTTAAAATGGGAAAGGTCAATAGTCTGGAAAATGTACTATTTCTAGTCTTTCCTGTATTTTGAAAATATTTACTTTGAATTTTAATAAATCAGTTGCAAATCATTTTTTTCTTGATTCCTGGGAAGTAGCCTGACAGGCATCTGGTCTACCATTGGCACAAGGTGGGGTTGATCCTGATCCACAAACACCTTTCTCTGCCACACCACACACATCTCTGAGATCGGGGCTGTCTCCTGTTTGGAAGGCTTCAAGCTCCTTCAGCAGCCGAGCTCAAAGTGTTAAGCCTTTTCTAAAGTAATGCTTTTAGAGTTTCAGCTGTAAATATAGATGAGCATTTAGTAGTGATTCCAAAATTTTCGTTTCTAAAGGTACAAAAATTCTGCTCATTATCTCACGTATAATCATCACATTTCAGTTGTCTTAGCAACCTACACAGTGTTCTCATTTGCTATTCAATAAGCTGATGGATGAATGGATTCTTTGTCCATGTGTTTATGAATTTCTATCACCTGATACTTGATGTCTTTCAGGCCTGCTTACTGTGCCAAATAACTGTCTTTATATTCTTAAAATTCACGTAACTAAAGTTAAACTTCACTTTTCCTCCAAATCTAAATTTCTCATTAGACAATATCCAACCTAAGAATAGTTGATTAAAAAAAAATGTATATAGGCTTCTATTTTCAAAATGCATTCATTTTAATCACAATGAATTTCCAAGGCCCCACAAACTTGGCAAACTTGGTTGCCTAACAAGCCTCACCCACACAGACGTATTTGAGAACTGCAGAGAAAGAAAAAAACCTGTTGACAAATCTTGGTGTCATAGGATTTTCTCTGACATGCTGTCTCAGAGGCTGTTTTCTTATAATTCTAAGTTCTAGATGGTGGAATATGTGAAAAGCACTTAGAGAAGTACCCATCACATATTACATGAATTTAAATGGCTGCTTTTATTACACGTAGACATAGCGAGACCGTGGACAAGTGGGAAGCTAACGACAAGAAAGAGAAAATAATAATAAATGTAAGAATGTAAAAGCCTCAGTCACATGAGACATTTGTCATCCCTGAGGATGTTGGAGTGTCTTACTTAGTCCTGTTTAATGATTCGCATTAGTTTTCATCACCCCAAGTCTCTACATGGAAGTCTAAATTATGTTGGGCAGTAGAACATTTTAGAATGATTTATAGACAAAATGACCTCACTTTAAATACGCTATTGCTTAAAATGATGCACAGCTCAGCAACACATAAAATTTGACTAGACCCTAATGATCAATGCTAGAAGGTTCTGGATAGCTGAAGTTTGATAGAATTATTTCTTTTGCCCACTGAAAGAAGCAACTCAGGAGTCTGGATAATTTAGGAACTTTTTCCCCCCAGTCCAGTTCAGCAACCCAGCACAGTATCTGACACATAGTAGGAATGTACTGGCATTCATTTGGTGAATGAATGAATGAATGAATGAGCAGCTAGTTTTTATATTTCTGGGGAGAAGAGGAGAGTTTTTCACATTTTTACCCTACACTGTGTTCTCACCTCAATATGCCGCCTAACAACAAATAAGGCCTAAATGTCATTTGTAAATAAGATCAAGAGGCCAAGAAAGACCTCTAGGTTTGCTGCATGGCCATTAGGGTAACTGTGTCTTAACTTATTCTGAGCAGAGTCCCAAATTATACTTGCTGTCCCAGTGTCCAGTGTTCCCTTTGGTTTGGGAAACTTTCAAGACAATCTGGTTTGAATGACAAATGTTATGGTTACCCTAATTATAGATCATGTACTTATCAGACTTTCTGAAATGAAAAAAAAGTTAATAAATTTCTGTTTTCTATCCCTCCCTCCTTTGCTCCTTTCCCTTCCTTTCTTTTCTGTCTTAGGATGCCTTTACAGAGGGGCATTGCACTATTATTATTTTTATTTTATTTATTTATTTATTTATTTATTTATTTTGCAGTTTTTGGCTGGGGCCAGGTTTGAACCCGCCACCTCCCTCCGGTATATGGGGCCCAGTGCCCTACACCTTTGAGCCACAGGCGCCACCCTGCACTATTATCTTTAAAGCAACACAATTATGTGACAGTACTAGAAACGAAAGGTCACTTAGGAGTAATTATTCTGTTCAGGTAGGCTTAGATTAGCTAGGAAGCTTCTTTATTACATTATGTCCTGTGATTAATTTATAGCTATTCCATACCTCTCAAAATAATACCCTCTTTTTAACAACACGGGCAGTCTTAATACGTGAAGTGATACAATCCTATACTACTTATCTACTCTGCATTGCTTATGTTCTTATTTCCTACTATTCTTGGAATCAAAGAGCCAATGTCCCAACTAATCGAGATGTTAGGAATCATGCTAGTGCCTGGGGAAAAAAATGATTAATGTGGCTTGGCAGAAAGCCAAGGCAGATGCACCCCACCCTCACTGCAGCAGCTGTTGTGGCGAGGACTGTGGGCTTGTCACAGGAGCATCATGTCTGACATCAGACAGCAGACCAAACAGGCTGCTGTGGCTCAGACACTGACCTTTACATATTCTTACCCCTTACGGCATAGGTGTGCTCGTGGGGTAGTTATTACCCTAGGTTTTCTCATTGTTCATTAATATTTGTTTTAAAGAGAAGCAGTGATGAAAACCCTGGTGTAGGAAAAAAAAGAATGTGTGTGAGTGTGAAAGCATGTGTGTGTGTGTGTGTGTGTGTGTAAGCAAAGTGCTGGGAAGTATGGCCAGCCTACCAGCATGTTCTCAAAGGGGACTGGGAAGGATCAATTCTTTGAAATGGAGGACGGTCCAGCACGCAGCAGAATTGACCAACACATTGCAGAGTGTCCAATCCTGTCTTCTTTCAGATCCCCAAGGCAGCCCCATGAGCTGGGGATCAGTCATTGAGATAACTCCAAACTCCCCGGCATGTTTTAAAGCACTACCCAGGTACCCAATAGGTCCCTGACTTTGATCCGAGGTAGCTACTGTGTATCCTAAAAATTCACATGTCTAGTGGACTAAAAAAGGTCTGGAAAATACAAGACTTCACAAATGATGTTAGGAAAGCCAACTTGTTGAGGATCTAGAATGAATCACTGAACTTTGCTAGAAAAACCATTCCCTTCTATCACCTTTGACAGTCATCCCCAGTTGTGGTTCTCCCAGACACTTGACATTGTAGCAAGGGCGTCCATCCGAGAATGTAAGCAGCAAAGCACAAGCCATCAATACTTTAGAAAAACAACTCAAGGTCGGTGTCCTAATAACATTGTTTGACCCAGATGCTGCCTAGACGGAGTCAGTAAGCTCCACAGCCTGAATGCAAGGCCTTTTCCCCATGTTGGAAGACAGCAGTGTGAGGTTTCAGAATGATTTCCAAAATTCCCATATTTCTGGCATCTTCTTACTCTTTCCATTCCATTTCCAATCTATCATCTCCATTCCACCTAATCAAATGTTGATATTAGAGCATATGGACGTCTGTAAGATTGAATTTTATTTCATGGAAAGTTGTTTTTTTTATTTTATTTTTGCTTCGTCCAATGGGAATTAGTGATCTTTGAGAAATACGGGAAACATGGCTTTTCACCAATTTATAACCTTTTCTTGAAGTGATTTAAATGATACAATGAGTTATCATTTATCAGTAGTCTAAACAGGGGCTGGAAAATCACTGGAGTTGATTTCTTTTCCTTGCCTATATCTTATTTTTTCAAATGTCTCACGCTGTGTTGTGTGTGCATCCCTTCCCCCAAGTCATGCGTGGGGGGCCCATTTAGTTAACGCATCTGAGTGACCCTTAACTGTTTTGTGCTAAATGCAGAAGCTAAAATTGGGAAAAAGGAGAAGACAGTGCCTGATCTAGGCTTTGTCTTCTGGTGAAGAATCAGATGAATAACAAAAGAATGCTGGTTTTTCTGTCTGTCTGTATAATCCTGCAAGTGACCGAACTGGTTTTACACACTATATGAATTGATTCTGTGTGTACACTGGGAGTAAGGGGGGTATTGAGACGAGTTTATTTTGAGGATTGTGAGTGTTTTCTTTTTGTTTTTAAACTGTCTAAATAATCTTACCTTTCTTCTTAAGAGAAAGGGAATTTTCTGTCACAGACTTGTAATAAATTGAATTTTCACAGCCAAATTGAAGCTATTATCAGTTGGCTGAACTCTTGCTAACAGAGTGTCTATGAGGACAGGTTTCAATTTCTTCTTATTTAGGGAGTCTTGATTTTTTTCATCTGCGACTTTCTTCCTTCATGTTTCCATGTTGCCTTTACCCAGTTGGCTGTTTATATTGTCAGTAATAAGAGTTAGAACTTCTGAGTCTCACATGTGTTTTCTATTCGAGGCCATCTTCTGAAAGTGCTCCTTTTACAGGCATGCTAGGGAAGGTTTGAAAACTTTTGAGAAGACTCTAAATTAAAAGAGCCCGGGATTTCACTAAAAATACGGACATTTTCTTTGATAAATTGGCCATCCTGTAGAATAGAAAAGCCCAGTTTCCTAAAGACAGGTCTCCCATAGCATGTTTGGGAGGGGGGGGAAAGCCAACTGGCAGGTTAAAACTTTGCTTGGTAAAACCTTGCCCCCAAGTAAAACTGGTGAAATGTGGGCAAAGAAGAGAAGCCAGGTGTGATTGGCACCTGCTGCAGGAGGGTCGGATTGTTAAAAGACTAATCGTGGGGAGTGTGGACTGAAGTGGATTAAATTAATATAAGGCATAATAGCATTACCTGGTTATTAATCTTTTGGGTAACTGTGTGCCTTCCTATGTCTGCAGTCTTTCCTGCTCCTGTTTTAACCACTGCCCACACCAGATCATGGCAAATTTCAAGTCTGTATCCAAGCAGAATCAGCTTGCTTTGCTGGTGGCTTTTCGGTGCATAATTTATACATTCTCATTTGTTTTCGATGTCAGGCTCCAAATTTTTATGTTATTAATTTCTTCTTCCAGACTGTAAACCACTTAATTTGGGACAAAAATAAATTATTCCTAATGAAGCACGGGTGAACAGAAGGAAATTAGGTTTATTAAATTAGTACTTTTAATATGTTTTTCTCTCCCTTTCAAGGAGAGGATTACAGGGAGAAACTGATATTTCATATTATTCATTATCTGGTTAGTTCGCTAGATCAAGATGTCGGTGTGGGGTGTGGAAAGGTGGAAACGTTAGGAAGTTAAAAACAGGTTGATACAAGCTGCTAAGGAAAAAAACACCCAATGAGGTCACTTCTGTTTTAAATCAAGAATATGTTTTCAGTGAAAATATTTTCTAATGATACCCAGAAGAATGTTGTTAACTTTAACTACATCTGCTGAAAGTCAAAGTATAGGTAGTTACATAAAACTGAATTCTGGCAGAAGAATTGAATCCTGGCTGTGATAAGAAACAAAGTTTCCCATCAAATAACAATAGTTGTCTCTTTTTCTGGCTTTAAAGGGAGTAAACAGTATTTTTTTTCCTCCTCCACATTACGGAAAAATTGGCAACACGTTTATATGATTTCCAGAATAGGTTTCTTAAAATAATTTTGATGGGAAGATAATTGCTTCAAGTCTGTGTATATATAAAGTTCTGCTGTAGTTTAATCAAGATTAAAGAAAGCACAGAGAGGAGGGTTTGTATAATGGTGGGGAAAACTTAGATGGAAGGAGCCATTAGACAAGTTATATCTGGAATAATGGGAACGAGAGTGTCCGCATTTCATAATATTCATAAGGTACCAGGCCTCATTCTCTGATAGCGCTTGATTTTTATGTTTCTGGAGTTGCATATCAGTATATTTATCTACTTATTTCTAGTTTTTTGTGCTTCTATAATATCTATTTAAATGAGTGGCATAATAGAATAAAAACACCTAATACATATTATATGCAAAAGAAGATTGTCACTAACGTATAAACTGATCCAGATAAAAGTTAGGAAATTACATACAAGCCCCCTTGCATAGACAGCCTGTAGTAACATAAGATTTTACTTAGTAAAATGCGTGAAAATAGACTTAGTATCAGTGGATCTATTTTCTAATCAGGAAATTATGTTCAAGTCAAGGATAGTAATAGACATAACATTATTGCTGCCCTTCTGTTTTAATAGCTATTTTTTAATCTTGGAGATGTTCTAAATTGTGATTTAAATTCAGGCCAACTTCAGTTAGGATCTGACCCTTTAATGTTAAATTGTACACTTTTTCTCACTCAATTGCCATAACTTCTAATAAATTCTAACCTCTTTGTGTAACAATGGAGAGAACGTTTAAAATGGTTGGTTTGGAATTAGACCAGGGGTCACAGCTCAAGTTTTCCTATTTTGTCCTGTTATTCTCCTTTAGAAAGTGCCCATCGCTGGCTGAATGGATAAAGCAAAGGTGGTATATTGCCCAGTAGACTATTATTTAGACATTAAAGAATGAAATACTGTCATTGGCAGCAAGATGGATGGAACTGGTCAGTCACTTTGTTAAGTGAAATAAGCCAAGCACAGAAAACAAATACTTCACGTGCTCACTCCTATGTGGGAGCTAAAAAGGTGGATCTCATGAAGATGGAAAGTAGTATGGTGTCACCAGAGGCCGGGAAAGGGAGCAGAGAGGGAAGGATGAAGACAGATTGAATACGAACAATACAGCAATACAGTTAGATAGAAGAAATAAGAGCTAGTGTTGGATAGATTAATAGGGAGGCTAGTTAACATTATACATGCCAAAATAATTAGAAGAGAACAATTCAAATACTTACTAGCGTAAAGAAAAGACAAATATTTAAGGTGGTAGATGTCCAAACTACCCTGATTTGCTTATATGAATGCATCAAATTGTCACATGTACCCTGAAAATATATACATGATCTGTCTATCAATAAAAGAAAATAACATCACCTAACAACCATAGCCCAACTAAATATCATTCCCCTACTTATTTGCCTACGTTTGATAAGTTCTTGTAGTCTCATATTTTATCCTGAAACCTGGTACTTTCCTTTTCCGTGGTCATGAAGACTAATTAGATGACACCTCGTGTCATGTGTGTCACGTAGTTAACACTCTGTGAAAGGTCGTTCTTATCTTCAGGGGTGTGCACAGAAGACCCCTGGGATCTGTGACTTGACCCACAGAAATGTGCTGAGTCCCGGGTTCAGCTTTCTTAGGAACATCAGCCTTGGATTTGATGGTCTTTTCCTGCATTTCTTTCTCTAACACCCGAAGCCCAGTATTTTAGCAGACACCGGGGGAAAATGGCAAGCAGCAGTGGGGACCTGGGTGACCTGTACTGCTTTTTCTATCTTTTGAGCAGTGATCACATGAGCCAAAGGAAAAGGAGGAGCGAGCTGGGAGTCGCCCATCACCTCATTAGGACCAGCTGTTTCCACTGACTATGTGAGGACTTTCTGTTACCCTTTTATTACAAAAGATATCTAGATAACTTCAGCCAAAACCACATTTTTTTTTCCCCAAAATTAACTGTATGATTCATCACTCACTTTGTCCTATGGTAAAACTGTGGACCCCACATGCGCAGCCACCCCAGATGGCATCGTGACACAGAGGACGTCTAATGGCAGTAATTAAACCTTCTCCGAAGTGCCTTAGAAGGGAGAGGTACTTTGGTGCATCTGCTAAGTTGCTGAGTGACAAGCACTTATGATGTGATCTTTATTCTCTAATTAGTTGCTCCTCACTGTTTATTAAGTGGCTCTCTAAACGCAGCACTTGCCCTCTCTATTCCCTGGTAGGTTTCTAAAAATGTGACTTTCATAAAATAACTCAACATTATCTTTAAAACTTCCAAAGTGAGACTGCAGCTATGTTTCTGGAAGCTTGCACTCAGACTACTTAGCTATCAACACAAATGTTGCAGTACGCACTGCAGGAGTTGAATCAACTCTGTCCTGAGCAAATTAATTTTGATGAAACACTTAGGGAGTTTTTGGCTAGAACTGTGAGTCTTGTGCTTGCATCTCTGTCTAGTCTTAGCCATTCAGGGAGCTGTGGGTACTGTCAAGGCATCAACCAATAGGAGATATTTTAATCCCTTGTATAAAACACCTGAGCCGTCACTAAATGTGATCGTTGCATGTTAGCTTGGTCAGTAGTAACTAGGGTTACATTAGATGGATATGAAACAGGAGGAATAAATATAAACCCCCATAGACTAACAGAATGAATCCCTGTGCAAATATAATAAATTCTCATGTTTATATAGAGATGAGAGGGAGGGTGACGAGGGCCAGACAAGACCAGTGAAGAATTGGGGAAGTGAGTGGATTATAGAATTGTTTAATCATTGAGACTTCCATTAGTAACAACAGTCTAGAATACAATCCCAGCTACCCTCGCACTGGCTCTGTGAATTTGGGCCCTTCTCTTAATCTCCAAGGGCCTCATTTTCATCAGTTTTATTATGGGGATCATAACATTTGCCTCCTAGCATTGTTGTGAGGATGAAATTAGCTAAAACTAAAGCACTCAGGACAGCACCAAGTGCTGTTTTCATCTCCGTTACTACTCTTGGGGTTGTGTGTTTGTGTCAGAAGAAAGCTAACCATCGTGTAGGCCAAACAGCAAAGCAATTTAAATATGTTACACTAGGTTAGAGTTTATGTGATTGTACTACACCTGAATGTTAACCTGCTTCTGGAAGTCTAATAACAACAACAACAAAAAAACCTGTGAGACCATCTTGCTTTGTTTATACAGAAAGTACAGGACTTGACCTGATAGAGAGTGGAAACTATGAACTAGCCGGCTACCTTGCTTTATTGGTATTTTCCACAGGCTTTATTTAACTCCTGAAGACCTAGCCTAAACAATAGTATTTTTAGCAGACACATAGTCATATAAAACAAATAATCTTTCTATTTTCCCCCAAATGTCTACTTTAACTGAAAATGGGAGAGAGAAAGCTTTGTTCTGATACGTTTCAGTCAAGGGTGGAGCACGCGGTATACCGTGTTAATTCCGTGTTAATTCCGTGTTACAATGACAAGCTGAAGAACGTGTGTGCTAAGAAAGATTACATTCAACTTCCAGGAATTTCCTTGATATTAAGCGGAATTTATTTCTCATACTTACGCTCCTTAAAATAATCTACTCAAATCTGAATGCATCCTACTCTTCTCTTTGCACATTCATTGGAACTGTCTTTTAATTTTTTTTATTCTTACATATACATGTAATTATTAGGTTTCCACTTTTTGCCTTCACAGAATTAAAAAGACTTAAAAATAACAGCCATGTTTAAGATAAGGACTAGAAACAAAAACCTCGTAAAGAACAAATGAAGATAAATACATTCAGAAAAGAAATCAGACGATTGCTCAACAAAGTATTAAGCAATAATGATAATAGTAATGCAAAGAAAGTAACATTCACATTGTCAAATAAGAATATGTCTATTATAGAATGCTTTGACTCTGAGGTTCAGTATGGAGTCATCAGTTAACTTCTTATTATTTTTTTCCCAAAGTCTCAAAAAATAGGCAACTAATATGTCTAAATA
>CAUYQV010115392.1:0-20850 GCA_963574575.1 Galagoides demidoff
GCTGCGCTCCCACCTTCAAGCCCTGATTGTCAGCAGCCTGAGCCCCTCACTTCTGTCACCCGTCCGGTGTTGCTGCAGACCCTCCTCCCGGGCTTGCTGCAGACCCTCCTCCCCGCCTTGCTGCAGACCCTCCTCCCGGGTTGCTGCAGACCCTCCTCCCCGGCTTGCTGCAGACCCTCCTCCCCGCCTTGCTGCAAACCCTCCTCCCGGCTTGCTGCTTACCTTTAAGCATCCATCGTCATTATCATCCTCATCCTCCTCCTTCTTTTTGCGCTTGGCTTTTTTCTCCTTCTTGTCCTTGAGTTTCTTCTTCTTCTTTTTATTAGGAGAGTAGTCACTACCTTCACTGTCCGACTTCTCCTCCAGATCCTCTTCATTTTCTGACAGCTCGTCATTGCTCCCCTGGAAAAGAAAGGGGCATAGTGAGGGCCACAGAGGCCAGGAGAGCACCCAGCGTCATGGCCCACACTTTGGATCAGTCACCCCGCTGATTGTCAAGGTCCCCCTGCCCACAGCTCAGCCCTAAAGCCCAGGCTGAGTCGGGGGCCTTGTCCCCAGGAACAAGGCACAGCGAGGGCTGGAGTGTGCAGGTTCGTCCCCCTGGGTAGCCCTCAGGACAGGTGTGAGCTCCACCACAGTCAAGTTTCTATGAACTTCAGGATTTTTTGGGGGGTGGGGGGGACTTTGGGTTTTCTTGAGACAGTCTTAGTACGTCACCCTCAGTAGAGTGCCATGGCGTCACAGCTCACAGCAGCAACCTCCAACTCTTGGGCTTAAGCAATTCTCTTGCCTTAGGCTCCTGAGTAGCTGGGACTACAGGCACCTGCCACAACACCCGGCTATGGACTTTGGGATTTTAACAGTTTACATGATGGTGCCTAGACCCAGGAGCTCATAATGGACCAGGTGATGCCCAGGATCCAAAAAGTGCACAGGAAAAGGCCAAGCCAGAGCAGATGGCGCTGACCCGCACCCACCCAGTGCTGCTTACTTCTGTGTCCTACGGGGCCATGCTTGTCAAGTGAAGCTGTAATGAATGTACAGCGCACACCCCAGTTTCCTGTGTGCGGACTCCCCAGAAGCTGCTGTGGCACAAGCCCACCTCCCCCCTCCCCCACCCTGCCTGTTTCCTCTCAATGTACGACAAGGTAATTTAGGCAGCTCTTAAGCCTGGCTTCCTTGATTTAGTTCCCTGTCTGTACAGGCAGAAAATGGCCCATTTATATGGAGATAAGGGCGTTTACAGACACAGCAACCCCACCAGAAAGGTACTGCCCCTGAGAAAGCAGTTTACTCCTGGCCTCTAGCGATGCACACGGACTGGCAAGCCCTTCTGGCCCCCTCCCAGGCAGGGACGGGCACTGTTGCTACAATTACCCGCACAGGCTTGTCATCCTCGTGATTGCTATTAACTGTTTTCAAGGTGAGCAAAGACAGGCATGAGAAGAGATGGAGAGAGAGCTGGAGAGATGAAAAATGAGCTCGGAGTCGGCAGCCTGGGAGAAGGAAGAGGTGGGAGGGAGGAGAGGGGACAGGAGGAGAATGAGGGGCAGAACAGGCAGCTGGTCACCCTGGAGCATCCTGGAGGGGGCCCCTAGCCTGACCTATGCCCTCACTATAAATGACCCGACCTGCCTTTTCCTAGGTGAGGAGCTCTAAGCAGGCACATCCCATAGGTTAGCTGAAGGTGGACAAAGTCGCTGATGGATGGGAGGGGAAGATCCAGCTGGGGAAGCCCCCTGCCCACATGCTCCCTGCCCCCCACCAGGCCCCCTGCTCCCAAACCTCTTAGCCCATTAAGCTGCCAGAGTCAGCAGCACCAGTAGCTGGCAGGCAGCAGAGCCTCTGCATTTGACTTCCGGAACCTGGGTGTTTCTGGAAATACTGACTCTGTGGCTGATTGGAACCCTGATTCCAAGGCTGGTGGTGATGCTGTGATATGAGGCCACAGCTCCCAGACTGTCCCTCAGCCAGTAGAGTCCACTTGCCCCTAGGATGTTAGAGTTTAGCCAGCTTCAAAAGACCACCCTTCAGCAGCACCCGTAGCTCAGTGGGCAGGGCGCCACCCATATACACTGAGGTTGGAGGGTTTGAACCTGGCCCAGGCCAGCTAAAACAACGACAACCACAACAACAACAAAAAATAGCCAGGCATTGTGGCAGGCACCTGTAGTCCCAGCTATGTGGGAGGCTGAGGCAAGAGAATCGCTTAAGACCAAGAGCTGAGGTTGCTGTGAGCTGTGATGCCACGGCACTCTATCCAGGGTGACAGCTTGAGACTCCGTCTCAAAAAAAAAAAAAAAAAAAAGAATCTCCTTTCAAGAGACCTCAGACACACACTCACCCCAGTCCTCACTCCAGCAAAGACAAGGTTGGGAGAGGCTGCCATGAACTTCAGCACCACGGACAGAGACAGAACCCAGCAGGCCATCAGCTGCCCTGGGCTGGATCCCATGACCCACCATGGATAAGACCAGCAGACCGGGCTCAGCGCCTATATTTCAGTGGTTAGGGCACCGGCCACATGCACCAGGGCTGGTGGGCTCCTGGCCAGGGCCTGCTAAAACAACAACAATAACAAAAAAATAGCCAAATGTGGGTGGCACCTGTGGCTCAAGAAGTAGGGTGCCAGCCCCATATACCGTATACCAGAGGTGGTAAGTTCAAACCTGGGGTGGTTTATTCAAACCTGGCCCCAGCCAAAAACTGCAAGAAAAAAAAAAAAAGTAGCCGGGCGTTGGGGCAGGCGCCTGTAGTCCCAGCTACTTGGGAGGCTGACAAGACACCAGAGGCAAGAGAATCACTTAAACCCAAGAGTTTGAGGTTTCTGTGAGCTGTGAGACCACAGCACTCTACCAAAGGCAACGTAGTGAGACTCCATCTCAAAAAACAAAACAAAACAAAACAAAAAAACAGCAGATCCACAGCTGGCACCGTGTGGCCTACCAGTGGGTCCCAGGGTTCCCTAGCTAGGATGGGACTTGGGCAGGTCACTATGGCAAGTGAACCTCAGCTCCATCCTCCATGAAGTTACCAGAAAGGATGCAACCAAGGAGTGTAGAAAAGGCCTTAAACACCTGAGGGCAAGAAGCCTGGGCACAGAGAAGCGCTGCTCAGAGACAGGGCCGTGGCCAGCACCCAGGTCCCACCACCAGGGCACCTCGCCAGGTCCTGGGCAGGGGCCTCAGCCAAGCTAGAGCAATCTGGGGTCAGAGCAGTCCATGCCCTTTGCCCTCCACCACTATATAGATGAAGTTCACGTCCAGACACCAGAGGCAGCCCTGGCTCTGGCAATGCCCAGATAACCCAGATAACTATGCTTGGAAGTCAACAGTACAGCTGGGACCTTGGACGGCACACGTCAGCCTTGCTCCCCTGGCTCTGTGACCAAGACTGGGTTAGAGGAGACTGCATAAAGGCTGCATGCAGCTGGAGAGCCAAGGGCACGTGGCTTGGGCAAAAGGGTCTTCCGTGGGAGCTGACCTGCCGCTGACAGGAGGCAGGCCCCACTGCAACCCCAGGTCAGGAGCGGCCCAGAAGGAGCGCAAGGAGGGCAGGAAGGCTCAGCCAGCAGATCCCACCATCTAAAAGGAGCAGGGGCGTGTGCGCAGCTCCAAAGGACAGGTGCTAAGGAGGGCTCCCCTCGCCCCCACCGCACCGTTTAGAGCTAAGTGGGAAGGTGGGAGGGCACAGACCACCACAGGGCACATCTGCAGCCCATCAGCGGCCCCTGCCCTGCCTCCACCACCTGGAGCAAGGGCAAGATGGCAACCACTCAGTTCATGGGGAGGGGAGCTCTTCTTCTTCCTCTGTCGACTGCGGTGGGGAGAGCCCAGTCGGAGAGAAGGCTCTGACTCCTCGAGGCTCACCACCCTCCTCCTGTTCCCCAACCTCTCCATTCTGCCTTCGCCACAGGGAACTCACCCCGCCAGGGTCCCTCCTCACACTGGGGTGTGGCCGCTGAGGGTAGGGTGAGATCCTATCTGTATCCACAGCAGAACTGTGCACCCAGCTGCTCAGATACTTCCAGAACTGGACCTCCTTTTCTGTTGTTATTTTTTCTAAATCTTGTAGAGGAAGGGGCGAGGGGGAAGGAAGGCTGCAGATAGTTCTGAGAACAACTCACAGAGGACAGGCCCACCACAGGACCTGGAGGGATGCAGCATCATTCAACAGCAAGAAGGGAAGAAATGAGCAGGAACCTGAGGTGGGACGGCCGCCCAGTACCTTGGCAAGGTGTGGAGGGGGCTATAGGCCCAACCAGGTGCAGGGCAGGAGACCCTGCTGAGGACCAGTGATTCCCTGAGATAACCCTGGACCAACTGCAGCCCCGAGGCCCTAAGAACAACTGAGCCACACTGCACCAGCTGTGAAAATCACTACAGTAGGCCTTTGACCTTGGCACTGACCTTTGGGCTGCAGCAGTTCTTGGTGTGGCTGTGGCAGATGCCCCACCAGTTGAAGAAGAGTCTCAGTGGACTTGGGGATCCCCACACAGGATCCACCTGCAGAACCGCCTTAAACCCTACACCCCGTCTGGACACACCAGGGGTGGGGGCAGGCAGGCGGGGCCTCTGCTATACGCCCAGGCCCCACTGAGGGCACAGCACAACAATCCCCACCCTGGGGACCCTAAGTGGGCAGTGCCTGCCGGGTCCTCCTTCCCAGCTCGGCAAATGTTTCTCCACTGAGGCCTCCCCCTCCCTCTCCCTCAACCCCATGCTGGGCGTGACATCTCCAGGAAAAGGAGGCATTTAAACTGTAAAGGAAGGACTCTGAGACTTGGCCATTCTCAATTTGGGGTCCTTCAAGATTGAGAAGGAAAAAGAAAGAATGAAATATGAGCCTTCCCATTCACGAGTGTTATAAACAGTTATAATTTAGCACTGAATAATTGGTTGCCATGGGAACCGCTGCAGTACAGGTTGAAATCATTTCTCCCTCCTGTGTGCTAGGGTCTGACAAGGAGCTTCATCTACATATGCTCAGGTTCCGGGCTGCAGCCGGGTTATTTTATGTAAATCAGAATCCAGGACTTGCTGCTTGGGGCACCCTGACCCCTCTGCCGCCTCATCTGGGGGCCCCTGGTTGGGGGAGGACAGGGGTAAAGCCCTGGGGCCCCGTGTGCTGGGCGTGTGGGCAAGAGGCGCAGGGCGGCCAGGAGCCTGCTCTCTCGCTGCTGGGGGTTCCAGCGCCCCAAGATCTGACAACTGGCTGGAGCCAGGCTCTCAGGAACAGGAAGGAGGGCAGCCACAGCCGGGGGGTGGTGGGTGGGGGCTTTAAGGAGGACTTCTGTCCACCCTACCCCTTTTGAGAACCAGAATTGCATGCCAGTAGAGAAGGAAGAGAGAGGGCCAGAAAGTGGGGGGCATGGAGAGCATGAAAAAGGAGGGAGGAGAATAAAGCAGGAGAGGAAGGAAGAAATGGAGGGAGGGAGAGCAAAGGAGACAGAGGAGGGCACTCCCAGAGACTCACAAGGCAAAGACCAAATACAGGCCAGAGAGGAAGGGAGACAGGCCGCCAAGAGCCAGCCAGTCAGAAACAGAAACATGTTCTCAGAAAAAGAAGGGAGGAAAAAGGCCCTGGAAATGAAAGAGCCCAACAACTAGCCCTTCACCTCGGAGGCCACCAGACCCCTGCCCCAGGCCTCACCACTGTCCAGGCCCTGCCCACGCCAGCCTTCTTCCTGGCCAGTGCCACTACCTGGGGGAGCCCTGCCTGGGGGAGGGACGGGGCTCCCACAGGCCACTGCTACACGCTGCTGGGTCCTCTCCAGCACTTGGGAATGAGGCAGACCCAGTCTAAAAGCCTGAGACCCCATGGCCAGATGACATTGCCTCCCACCTAACTTAAAGGACGAGCGAGGGGTGTAGGAGCCTCCACCATCAGCCATTAGGGGCCACAGCCCTAGAATCCACCTCACCCCCAGTCCACAGAGCTGAGCCCAGGTCTGAGGGGTCTGAGGGGAGAGGGCAGTGGTGGCAGCAGCAGAAGCTTTCACAGCTTCAATCAGAACATCTCAAACGTACTTCCCAGGGCCCTGCACCACCTGCTCTGTGCCTGGCACAGATCTCCAGGGCCGGGGACAGTGTCAGTGGAAGGGGAGGGAGGGAGCTCTAGCTAGGAATCTGGGGACCCTCCGCATTGAAGGGGCTGGTTTCCAGCACCTCCTTCAGTGGGGAGCCTTCAGGCTTATAGTCCCCCCTTGCCCTCTCCTGCCTCCATGTCCCCATCTAAATAGCAGACTGGGGGACTCACCCTCACAAGCTGAGGGAGCCTCAGAGCACAGGCCAGTGATTCTTCAGAGACATGAGTCCTGTAGGGGCTCCCCTAACCCATGTCCTTCCTATGAGCAACCCACACACTGGTCCCATGATGGGGTCCTGGGAGGAGATAGACACACATCAACCCTGAATATCATGCCAGACTGAGGACAGAGCTTAGGGCAACAGAGGAGGAGGGTGGATCAGGCAGGGGGGCCCAGAGTCTCTCCAGGGGAAGGAAGGATGGCACATACGTAAACACACACTTTCATATGTGTGCGCGTAGGAGAGAGGAGGGGCCTGGTGGGGTGCCAGCCGGGTGCCAAGGGGCTAAGCCGGGGCTTGGAGGGGTGCTCTGGGGACAGTGGAGGAGCCTGGACAGGGAGCCATGCTCTTCTTCCACAGGCTGCAGGAGCAGCACGAGGCCGGAGCTGGGAGAGCACAGGGGCAAATGCTAACCCCAACCCAGACCAAGAGCACAGCGGGAGGACGCAGCTGAGGTGGGTCTGGCCAGAGAGGATGGGGGCCGACAGCCTCACGGCCTCCCCAGGACCTGGAGGACCAGGAGCAGCATCCAGGCAGCTCGGCCCTTTAGATACACCCAGGCTGGCACCAGATAAGAGAGGAAAACAGGCTGCAGGGGGAGGTTAGGGCCCCCCCAAATGCCTCTGGGTTCCCAAAAAAGCAGAGGAGGTGGAACGGGGATGCAGAATCAAGGCTCAGTTAGGCAGTGGCTCTCGCCACCTGCCATAATCATCTCTCCCTCCTCAGGGGTCTCTGCTTCTGCCCCTGCAGCCACCAAAGGGGCCTGCCAGGCTGAATCACATCACTCCCCTGCTCTGCTCAGAGCCTCCACTGATAGCTCTCAAGGGACGGTCAGATGCCCACAGTGAGCCCCAAAACCTCACAGTAAGTGACCCAACCTAGGACAGCCTCCCCAGGCCTCCCCACCTCAGGCCTGGACCCAGGCCTAGCTCTGCCCAGGGCACTCCAGCCCATTATCATTGCCCTTCCCACCGGGTCCTCACAAGGCGAGGCCAGGTGCATCCCCTCTGGGCAGAGGAAACAAGAAGGCCACAGAGCTATAAGCAAATTCCCTTCAGACAGGGAGGACCAGGACTGGCAGGGACCAGCTGCATGCAGCTGACAGCCCTGGGATCAGATCTCAGCACAGTCACCGTGTGGCCCTGGGCAAGGTCACCTGTGAGCCTTCAGAAACAGAGGTGACGCCCAAGAGGTATAGAGTTGCACATGGCAGAAAACAGGCACCATCAGTGTCCTAGTCCAAGTAGGAAGGGCTTTAAAGGCAGGTCTGCCTCAGTTTCCCCATCTTCTGTGTGGCTACCATCATCCCTGTCCCACTGATGATAATGAGTCTGCAGATAGCCCAGGGAAGCGGGGCAGCTGTAGGAGCAGACCATGGACACTTCACACCATCACACCTGCCAACTCAGAGTCAGCAGAGCATGCAGTGACCTCTCCTGTCCAGAATCAGCCAAGAACAAGGAAGGAAGTGGCAGGAGAGCAGAGGTCACTGCGGCCGAGCCCGGCACTGACTGGTGGCCATCCCTCACCAGGGCCCCGCTACTCTCCTCCGACTTCATTTTCCTTGGGTTTCTTCTTTTTTTTTTTTTTTTAAGACAGACTCTCACTATGTCACCCCCGGTAGAGTGCCATGGTGTCCCAGCTCACAGCAACCTCAGATTCTTGGGCTCAAGTGATTCTCTTGCCTCAGCCTCCTGAGTAGCTGGTACTACAGGTGCCTGCCACAATGCCCGGCTATTTTTAGAGGCGGAGGTCTTACTGTAGCTCAGGCTGGTCTCGAACTTGTTCTACCTACCTGGGTCTCCAGAGTACTGGGATTACAAGCGTGAGCCACCCCACCGAGACCAAGCCTTTTCCTCCAGCTTCATTACAGGCTTCTACGGAGCAGGGCGGCAGAGAACCAGGGGAAGGTACTGTGTCAACAGAAGGGGGCCCTGCCCTACACGGGGCAGCCAGGATGGGACGGAGGGAAATCCACTCTGACACCCTGCTCAAGACACAGGACACTTCCCACAGGTCTCGAAAGCCTTCTGCAAACAACACTCCACACCAGAAACTGGTTTTGGTGTTTTCCTCTCAAACTCAGCTCGCAGAAACCCTGGCTCTCCGAGGTCCAAGTCCCCAGCGGCTGGTGGACACAGCCAGGACCCCACCGCCCCAGCCTGCCATCTCAGCCTCTCACCTCTTTCTTCTTCCGCTTCCCTTTGGACTTGTTCTCCTTGAGCTTCTTGGACTTCTTCTTCTTGGGAAGGCTCACGGGCTCCACAGGAAAAAAGTCATCGAAGGCTTCGAGACCACCATCTTCTTCTTCTGGAAGAGTCAAAAGGGGATTCTTCACTTTCCTCAGGGAGAGCTCCAGGGAACCAGGGCCATCTCAGGGGAAGGGGCCCACCACCCAACCATGCCAGGCAGGGCCACCCTGCCCTCCCCAGACCTCACCCTCTGGGCCTGTCCTTCCCTCCTCTGCAAAATGGGACAACACCCCCTGTCCCTGGTATGATAGCACTCAGAAGACAGAACCTTGATGCACAAAACACTGAGTGACTAACTAGGCAGCCACCCAAAGAACACAGAGCCCCAGAGAGAGGTGGCGGCCGACAGAGCAGAGGACCCACCTTCGTGAGGCCTGTTCCTCCCCCAGCCCCACCCCAAGAATCACAGCAGGCCAGGAGGCGGTTTGTGAATGCAGGAAGATGGTGATGCTTGGATCTCATCACCCAAGGACCACACGGGGCTATGTAGGAGAAGCCCACCAAGTAAGAGCCCAGGATACCTGTGGATTTGGCAGGATCCCCCCCAAGTCAGGAATCACAGACCACATGGCTCCCCATCCTGCCCCTTTGCACACACACACACAGGTGCACACACAGGTACACACTCAGATGCACACACAGGTACACACTGCTCCAGCCCCGATACACATAACGGATGCCAAGTACAGTCCAGCTGGACCCTACAAAGATGTCAAGTTGCACAGAGAGATGCTGCACCCACCACACATGGCCTTGCAAGAACTACCCACAATTCCCAAATTCCCCACTCCATTCAAGACTTTAAAGGCCGAGAGGAAAGCACAGTGGGCCCGGTACCTTTGAAGAGGTGGCTGCCTGTGAATTCCGTGTCTGCCACCACCACCACCACCCCACTCACCTCCAATCCAGAAGAGAAGGCTGGGGCAGCTGGATGTTAGACTACCGTGGGGGCATGGCAGCCTGGGTCTGCCTCCCACCAGGGGAATCAGGAGTTAAGAAAGGGCAGTTGGGCCCAGAGCTCCTGGGCACAGACCCTACCCCAGGAAGGGGCTCCAGGGAGAGTCCTCTTAGGGGCCACAGCAGCAAGCAGACACCGCAAGAAACAAATTACCCAGAGCAGAGATACGGCTACCCTCAGGGGCAAAGGAGCCTTCCAGAAGGAAGCACTTCCAAGAGTCCACTAAAGGGGTTCATGAGAGAGCTGGCCCTCCACTCCAGCCTGCAGTCCAAGTGCCCCCTGCCAACTTGTGTGCCCAGGAGCATGAGTGCACCCCCATCTCGTGTGTGCCCACAGCAACCAGGGAAGCTGTAGGGGCAAAGAGAAGAAGTTGCCAGGTCCTGCCCCCGCCCGGGGTAGAGGAGGAAGATACAAGCAGGAGAGAGTCCGAGTGTGAGGACCACCTCAAGGGAGACCCTGAGGAGGACACCAGGTCCTGGGGACACCCAGGAAGGGGGCAAAGCGTCCCCCCTGCTGAACTGAGCTTAGAAACAGAGCCCCTTCCCCACAAGGAAGGTTTTTCTCAAAACCCTCATGGCTGCCCAAGGCCAGCACACTCAGAAACCAGCCACCACGGATGCAGGACTCCTGCGTGCACAGCCAGGATACTCAACACCTACCTCCCACCTCCACACAGGTGGCCCCCCACCTGGCCTGGGACCCTGCCCCCAGAATCCCAAAAGCATTCAAGGGAAGGCTCCCACACAATGGGAGCCACCCTTCACTCACCCAGTCCTAGAGGACACTGGTGGCCCAGTGGAGCCCCCCACCCCTGCATCCCACAGGATGAGTTCCTGCACATACCAGCCCCCTACCAGGGGCAGAACGGGGCTGCATCACTGTCAGGGACAGGATGCCCTCCTGGGTGCCCAGGCTCCTCCCTCCCCAGGGTGCAAGTCCCACCCTGCTCAGCACAGCCCCGCCCCAGCCTGAGAGACTGGGACCCAGACTGACCCTCCAAGAGGGTCTAGGCAAACATGGGGATGGTAAGAGGCAGGCTCCAGGGGAGGTGCCCTGAGTGTGGTCAGGGAACTGGCAGGAAAAAGGCACTGCTGAGGAAAGGACCCTGTGGGGGGCACAGCTGCCATGGCCTTGGCAAGGCTGGGAGGGCATGTGGGCCGGGCCAGACATGGCCAGGGGAAGGCAGAGGCTGCTCCAGCTCTCTCTACCCTGTCCCTTTGAGTCCAGATGTGAGAGGAGCAGGAGTTTTTAAACCAGCTGAAAACATGTCCTGGAGGGGAGGTTCTGAGGGAATCGGTAGGACTGGCAAGGACCAGGCCGGGAGGTCAGTGGAACGTGGTCCACACCTACCCCCTCCCCAGCCTGCCTCCACCTCCCCCACAGGAGACCGCCTGGGCAGAGCCACCCCCACCCTGGTGATGCCCGGCAGCGCTTATGTAATGGGCTCTGGCTGATGCAATCTCAAGGGGGGGGCAATGCCTCTGTTTCCTCCCAGCTGTCCCCTCCACGCAGGGCAGACTAAGGAGGGCCAGCCAGCACACTGCCACTGACTGACCAACCGACCAGCAGAACAGACAGGGTATGCACACATGGCTGCAGGAGGTTCCGGAAGGAAGCCCAGGACCCGCCTATGGGTGGGGAGGAGGGACCCAGGCTCTGGCCCTAATTCACACCCAGAAGGAGCCTCTGAGGACATGGCCCCAGACCCTCTGTCATGAGACAGACACCCCACCCCACCTCCCACCATTCTCAGAAGACCCCACTACCCAGGGCCATCTGCCTTGATGAACCCTCCTCTGGAAAGGCTGGGAGCTAGCACATGAAGCCGGGTAGCAAACTGGCCTACACCTTCCCTGACAGGTCCTTCCTCTCCCCACACGGCTTCTATTGGGGTCCCTGAGGACAAGGCAGGTCTGACCCTCTGTGACACAGCCTCCCACCCCACACACTCTGGTTTTCAGCCAAGCCCAGCCCCCTCCACCCATTCTGATGCTCTCCCTCTGCTCAACACACCCTGAGCTTTCAAAACCAAACCCAGGGAGTCACCACCCAACGCACCTGATCACCAGCCACAGCTCGAGCACCCAGCCCTGTGCCCCATGCACGCGCACACACACACACACGCCCACCTCTCCTCCCAGCAGCCCATCTGGTGAGCAGAGCAGGGGTTCAGGGGTTCCACACCCAAGAGTATGAGCCAGTGACAGGGTGGAATCCCACCCCACCCTCAGCCAAGAGGCTCCCGGGAGGAATGGCATCTCCATGGGACTGTATCCTACAGGCTCTTGCCCTCCAGGCCTGCCTGGCAGTGTGTTTCTAGCCAGCCCTGCCCCTCCAAGGCCATAATTAGGCCATAATTAGCTGAGTTATCTCTTGCCTCTGAGCTTCCACTCAGAAAGGGCCTGGAAAAGAGGCCGGTGAGTCTGAGTCCGGCCTTCTGCTGCTTTCTCCTGAGTTTACCTGGCCTCTCACTCAGCCACGGGACCCCAGGCTGGTCACAGTCCAACCACATGGGGAGGCCACTCTCAAGGTAATGCACCATAAAGGCTGGAGCAGCCAATACCTGTGTACCACCTGCACCAGGCTCAAAGCAAAGGGCATTGATAAATTCACATTAATTCGGCCAGGCACAGTGGCTCATGCCTATAATCCTAGCACTCTGGGAGGCCAAGGCAGGAGGACTGCCTGAGCTCAGGGGTTTGAGACCAGCCTGAGCAAGAGCAAGACCCTGTCTCTAAAAATAGCTGAGCGTTGTGGTAGGTGCCTGTAGCCCCAGCTACTCGGGAAGCTGAGGCAAGAGAATTGCTTGAGCCTAAGAGTTTAAGGCTGCTATGAGCTGTGACGCCACGGCACTCTACCCAGGGTGACAAAGCGAGTCTGTCTCAAAAAAAAAAAAAACTTTTACATTAATTAATCCCTCCACATGGCAACCTTGGGAGATGGATACTATTCTAGGGAAACTGAGGCTCAGAGGGCCTCACAGCTGGCAGATGGCAGAGCCAGCTTTGAGCCCAGGCCGGTTCTGGTCTGAAGGTCATAGAGGCCCCTTAAGGGCCAAGCCTGGTCCCCCATGCAGTCCCACCTACACACCCCTTCACAGGTCACGCCTAGACTCCAGCCCCCACCTCCAGAGGAGCTTGGGAAACACAAGTTGATCAGAGCAAGAGAGAAGCCCGGGACTTCAGGAAAGCGAGGTCATCTGACTCTGAGTTGTCAAAGGCTTTGAGGGGCAAGAGCTGGGACAAGAGCTCCATCACCAAGGTAATGTCCCCTCCAGGGCCTAGGACAGGGATTCCTGCTCCCCACCTGCCAGCCCACACCGAGTAGGAAACGAGGCCACCTGGTGGCCAGCAGGCAGCAGCACAGGGCTTCAAACTACCACGGGTTCCTGGGCAAGTCCCTTCCCCATGAGCCTGTTTCTTCACCTGTAAAATGGGTCTAATATTACAGCCTTTCTCGGGGGGTAACAGAAAGTGCCCACAGGTGCTCAGAAATAGTGGGCAGAGCCCTAGTAAGCCCCAGGGACTCAGGTGGCAGCTGGTAAGGGCACAGGAGGTGGTGGTCTCTGGTTTAGGCAAGGTTAGGCCACAGGTTCTCAAGATCGCCCAAGGGCTGGCCAAGGAGGGGTCCCATTAGTCCTTGGACCTCCCCCTACTGCACCAGCTTTATGCTGATGAGGGGGTACTCCTGCCCAAGAAAGGATTAATAATTTATTTATGACATTTAACAAAACCCAGACACCACCTCACTGGCATCTCATCGAAAGAAAGCATCAGTCCTCAGTGGGGACGGACGAGTGTAGGGAGGAGAGGGGCACCTGAGCCTGCGGCCCAGGGAATGGGGGTGGGGGGGGAGAAGGCAAGAGGCAAGGAGGGGAGGGGCTTAGAGACCCTGGGAGAACAGAGAGGAACAAAAGTGAAACAGAGAGAGGGGGCCAGGCAGAAATGGGAGGCTCAGAAGCAAGGCCTAGGGTAGACAAAAACTGACAGACATGGGGACAGAGCAAGAGAAAGGGACAGTGGAGAGAAGGAAGCAAGGACAGAGCCACAGAGAGAAACAGAAAGTCTCAAAGTTCTTCTAGTTAAACAGCACTCACTGCATTCAGTACCTGGCACAAATAGAGTACACAGGGTAGACGGTGACTAGATGGATGGACAGTGGATAGCATGATGGGTAGATGGATAGATGGATAATTGAATGGTGGATGGATATGTGGACAGATGGATGGATAGATGGATGGTGGATGGTGGATGGATAGATGGATGGTGGATGGATAGATGGATGGTGGATGGATAGATGGATGGTAGGTGGATGTATAGGTGAGTGATGGATGGATAGAGGGGTGGTAGAATAGATAGGTGAATGGCAGATGGATAGATAGATGGGTGGTAGATGAACAGGTGGATAGATGGAGGATGAATGGTGGTGACTGGATGGTTAGTTGGTTTGTTTTATGGGTGGATGGGTAGTGTTTGGGTGGCCGGGTAGATACATGGACAGATGAATAGATGGGTAAGTGACTAGATGAAGTGATGGAATGACAGATGGATCTCAGGCCCAGATCAACTTGGAATAAGAATGAACAACCCACTAGCTAAGCCACTAGACAAAGTGTACTGATCACCTCGCTCCTCCCAGAAAAGGATATTAAATACGATCAGACTCCCTGGGAGCCCCCCAGATCCACACTTTCTTGGGGGAGAGGGATGACCTAAAAGCTCAAGGCCTTTTAGGAAGCCTGTCACTTTCTCCTGACCCCTTGGCCTAAGAAAGCCTGAGCAGCTCACAGGCTAGGGCTATTCAAGTGCCACTGGGGCCAGGGGACCACACTGCCCTGTCAGGAGAGCCTGGGCTCACCAGCTTTGGCTGGGATTGAAGAAGGGCTGGGTCAGCCCAGCAGGGAACTTACTGGCCCAGCAGTTGCCCTAAGAGATGTTAGAGTCACAGCTTATGAGCCCCTCTCCTGCTTCCCTCCAGCCCCATCCCAGGCTTCACACTCCCAGCCCTCCCACCCAGGCTCCCATGCCCCCAGTCTTACTGGGTGAGGGTATAAATCTTGGAAGCATTTCCTTGGGTAAGGCAGGACAGCTGCCCTCCTTGAAAGGTGCTAATTATACCAGCCACAGTTTACTGAGCACCTATTATGTTCTGGGCACTGTGACCTAAATGTTCCACATGTATTATCTCACTAGTCCTCACAATAACCCTCTATGAGGTAGCTAGTGCTATGTCCCCATTCTACAGGTGGGGACATTGAGGCAGAGCACTGGGTAGCTTGTCCAAATCCATCCAGCTAACAAGTGGCAGAGCTGGGATTCAGGCCCTCACTTTGACCAGCTGTCCAACTCCCAAGAGAATTTGGCAGCTGCTGGTCCCCAGGCCAGAAGAGGTGGGCACCCACATGGCCTACCTCCCCAGAGCAGGCTCCCTCACCTGCCTTCATACAAGAACACTGCTGAGAGAGTAGTGTTCTGAGGAGGGTCCTGAGACCAGCAGTGTCAAAAGAGGAAACAAGTCACAAGTAACGAGTCCGATGACAGCACCTCCCGCTGCAAACTGCAGCATTTGGAAACCAGCTGGTGCTGGGTCTGGGGTGTCACAAAGGGCTGTGACGGAGAGCCTGACACAAGGCCTGACTAGAGCTGCCTACGTGGCCAGGGAGGGGCCACAGGTGACCTAGGGACTCCCAAGCACTCAGTCACCCTGACCACAGCCATGTCTCAGGTATCCACAGTTCCTGGGCCTGGCAGGTGAGTAAGGGAGTCACACCAGGGAGAAGCCCACAGACACATACGTAAACTGGTGATAATATTCCAGAGAGAAGCAAGGGTTGCTGAGAAAATAAAGCATGACCCTGGGTCTAAGAGGAACGGGGGCCATGCCTGAGCCAGGGGTCCCTACCCATCATAGCATTTGAGCTGGAACCTAAATGACCAGGAGGAAGCTTTGAACAGAGGAAAGAGCAGGTCAGATGGGGTCACGGTCAGGACCCAAAGGCAGGATGGAGTTTGGAGGATTCCAGAAGCAACAAGGAGGCCTGTGTGGCTGCACTGCAGGAACAAGGGGGCTTGGGGAGAAAGATGGATTAGAACAAGGGCTTTGTGACTAATGCAAGTCACAAGAGATGAGGTCTCACCTGTGTGCACAGGTGACCCTGGCTGTGGAGCAGAGGAGCCAGCAGGACAGAGGCTTGGACCCAGAATGTGGAGAGGAGCTTGGGAAGGCTCTGAAGGCAGTGCAGCTGGTCTTGCTGAGAGGTCAGAATCCCCAGGCCAGAGGGGCCAAAGCAGGCCATCTCCTCTGCAGGCTCTGGGACAGCCTCACCGGCTCTGCTGGGCTGGGGGCTGGGGGAAGAACAGGTAGCCAGCAGCAGACTTTGACCCCAGAAGCCCAACCTCTGGGCCCAGTGAATGGGTGCTCCTCTCACCTAGGGGCACGCTCCCTGGCCTCCTTCCCTCCCCCAGCTCCTCATCCCAACACAATGAGGGACCCAAAGGACAAGACCAGAAATGGGACCAGAGACTCCATCAGGAAGTCCATGAAAAGTCCCAGAAAAGAGCCCATTACAGCTGTCTGCTGGCCCCCAACGGTGCCACAAAGGGGCCACACCCCAATCACCACCATCTAAGGAAACCAGTGGACCAGCTCACTGACGGGCCAGCCTCCTGGGGACAAAACAGCCACAGGTTTCCATGCCTGTGCTTGGCCTCCGTGTCCCCCTCTGAGGAATGGGTCTGAGTCCACAGACCTGGGATGCAACAATCGACCTTGTCCAGGCAATCCTGCCCCCACATGGGGACATCCCACCTCTACTCCCGACTCCAGGAGCCTCTTTGCCCATTTGGCTTGTCTTAAAGTTGAGGGAAGACCAGGCTCCTGCAGTGGGCCAGTCACAGCCCTAAACCACTAACCTAACAAGCAGGTAAACAGCAGGGGGGGTGTGGCCACCTGGTGGGAGTCCCTCGTTGAGGAGACTGGGAGCTGCCCTGCTCCCGCCACACAGGTGTTGGAGGTGTCAATTTGTGGAATACTCTCACCCCTGAAGAAGGTGCTCCTAGGGGCTAAATGCACGTTCCTGGGCTGGGGAGAGCCCTCCTGGCCCCCCACTAGTGTCTCAGAAGTCCAGAGGAGCCAGAGTTGGTACCAGAAAGCAGAAAAATAATAGTTCCCCACCCCCAAGGGAGGGTGTAAGACTGGTTCACAGGGTGGAGTTCTACCCAGCTTGGCCGGGGTGGGGGGGGTGGAATGTCCCAAACCAATGGTGAGCAGTTAACTAAAGAATTCTCCTGCAAGGGATCCCCTGACGGACAAACCCTATTTGTGCCAAATTGTGAGAGATAAGAAACATGGCAAGGGTAAGGGCGGTGGCCCTGGGGTGTCAGGCCCTTAGCCAAAGCCGGGTGGGCTGGGAACGCCACTACGCTGGGCGACGGAGGACTGGAGACAGCAGCGAGCGCTAGGGCACGTCACGAGGACACCAGCGCCCGGGCAAAGTGCTCGGGAGCGGCGGTCACAGCACCCAGCGGCTGGGAAAGGGGAGCAGAAGTCCGAGCCCGCGCGCCCCAGCACGGAGCCTTTCTGGGCCCAGAGGGAGGGAAGCGGTCCCAGCCTGACGCTCGCCCCGTCCCCAAATACAGCCTGTCCTCGCCCCGCTCCGGGCCCCACCCAGCCCGCCTTTGCGGCCGACACGGCCTGGGGCCGGGGCTGGGTCCCGCCTGCCCGTGGCCAGGCCAAAGGCGCGCAGCGGCGGGGCGAGAGAGCGGGGTTCGCCGCGCCAGGAGCCAGCGCGACTCCCGCCCCCTTCAAGGGCACGCGGGCTGACCCCGGAGGCGCCGTGCCCCCTCCTCGCCGGGACGCCCAGTGCAGGCCCCCTCCCGCCGTCCTCGGGCCCGCCTGGCCCGCGCCGCGGCCGGAGGAGTCGATCACACCCCGCCCTTGGCTGCCCGCGCGCCGCGCCCCGGCGCTCGCCCAGCCCCGCGCCCTTGGCAGCGCGGCGCCAGTAGGGCGGGAGCACAGCCCGCAGCCCGGGCGCCCCTCCTGCGCGGCGCCAGCACGGCCGCGCCGCCCCCGCAGCCCGCGCGCCCCGGCCCCGGCCCGGCCCGTCTTGGCGCCCCCCGCTCCAGCCACGGCGCACGGCGCCCCGCTCACCTGACATCTCGTCCTCGTTCTCCATCTCCTCGGCGAACAGCCGCGGCAGCTCCTCCTCGGTGCCCAGCGGGCCCCGCATGCCCGGCGCGAGGAGGAGGGGAGGTGGGCGCCCCCCCTCCCGCCGGGCGCGGTGCCAGCCTTAACCCGTACGCTGCCGGACGGGCGCGCGCGGCGGGCGAGGCGGCCTCGGCGAGAAGATGGCGGCCGCCTGCCCCCCACCCCCCCAAACCTCCACCCCCCGTCTCGACCCCCCCTTCCTCTCGGCCGCCTTAGCCTGCTCCCCGCAAAGCCCGGGCCGCTCCGCCCCCCGCGCCCAGCAGCCCGAGTCCCGCAGCCGGCCGAGGGTGGCGGCGGCAGCGCCGGCGGCACGGCGGCACGGCGGGGGGGCGGCACACATGCCCGGATTGTGACGTCCAGTCTGGTTGCTGTGGCAACCCCATCCCATCGTTCCGGCAGCGCGACTAGTTAACAGCAGAGAACAAGTTGGGGGGCTAGTCCTGAGTCTCTGGGTGAGGGTGGAGGACAGGGGCGCTCCGGCAGAGGGAGCCGTCGAGGAGCCCGCACGCTCGGGGACCCGACGGCCGAGCAGGCAGCTGGGACTCGGGCGAGCCCAGGCGTGGTGGGAGGCGGGGAGATACCGCCCCCGCGCACCCTGGGCAGGGCTTGCGGCCGCCACCCAGCCCACGAAAGCGCTCGGCCCTAGGGTCCCCAAGGGCGCGGAGGTGGGGTCTCCGGGGCGGCGAGCCCAAGTTCCCTTTCAAATCACACGCCCCTGGCTCCGGCCCCGACACGTGTCTAACTACCTTTCAAGGAAAAATGTTCCGCACTTGGGGAGTGGACGCGCTGGAGACAGTGGGTCTGATTTCCCCAGAAAAGTCCGTATAGACTGGCCCCTCCCTCACCACTCTCACCCCGGCTCTCGCCGCCCATCAGCTCTGTTCCAAAATGCCCCTCCGGCCCGGGTGCGGTAAAAACGCTCAACACCCCTGGGTGTGGTGCAGACCTGTGTCGTTTGTGCCCCAAACTCCAGCTTAGAAGCGACACCTGTCACGGAGAGGGAAAGTGTCTCCACCACCGGCCCTCGGTCGTTAAAGGTGAAGATGGAAGCCAAAGCCCTGGGGAGCAAGACTGGAATTTTAAATGAGCGCTTTCAGTCTGGGCGGCAGCAAGTCTTAAAGCTACTCTAAGAACGCAAAGTTCAGCGGCCGACAGGATCTAACGCTTGAAGGGCTAGTGAGGGAGGGCACCTGGCCTCACTGCCTGGGACCAGACACGCTAAGGGAACGCGCTGGAGATGGCAGGGCCGGCCGAAGTGGAAGCAGGGGGAGGAGACCGTGCCTCTGGCACCTGCCCCTTTCGGCCAGAATTTGCCAGTGCCCGTGCCACTGTGGCAGCACAGGACGGCTTGGCGCTCCCTACCCTGGCACCTGTGCAGAACCAGGAAAGCCGTGCCCACTTGCTGAGAGCCCTACTACCAGACTAATCGGGGAGGTGGCCACAATCCAGGAATGGTGAGTCCAAGCTTCTGACCAGAAGGCAACCGATGGCCTGGGGAGGAAGAGCTGCTGGACAGTGGTCCCCTTCTTCCCACCCAGAAGAATGGCCAGGAAGCCCCAAATGAAAGAGCCGGTCTGGGACGGTCTCCTGAGATGAAAGTGCCAGGAATCCACAAACAGTGAGATCAGCCCTGCAAGAGGCAGGCCAAGAAACCTAAGCCTCCGGTCCAGGGCTGTAGTTCCCCAACGACAAGCCAGCTGGGATACCACAGAGGCTTGAGCTCAGCCTTCATCTTGGGAAAGGGACAAAACCCTAAGCACCACCGAACTCACACACCCCATAGTTCCCAGTCCCCAGCACCTCTGTAATCCCTATCAAAGCTCCCTGCCCCACTATAGAGAAACTCTCAGGGTATTTCTCATCTGCAGAAAACCACACACACACACACACACACACACACAACAACACATCATTAACCTTGGCTCCAATTTCCAAGGTGCGGCTGAGAAAGTCAAGATTATCATTCAAAAAAGAACAATTCTAAGTGCTCAATTGGCAACAAATTAGAGAAGCAATATTGTCCTTCATAACGCTCTCCCTGCCCCGCCCCCCACTGCCCTGGGTAACAAGGCCTGCTTACTGACCAAAAGGGACATACAGCAAAAACTGAGAGGGTAGAAACATGGGTTTTGAACTACAAATCACCAGTCATTTTAAAGGACAACCCTCCTTGTTAAACTACCAAAATGTGCATTTTTAATGACAATGGGCTAGAAATGCCTAATGCTAAAGCAATCCCTAAAAAGGTGAACGTTCTATAAACTCGGCAGTTTGAGAACAAGCCTATCATTAAGGTTATACTTTCATAAGACAAGATTCTCATGTTTGCTGATCACAGAGCTCATAATTACACCTCAGTGTCAGTTCAAAAATCAAAATATTTTCTAATATATTGGTTATAAAAGAATCAAGGGAAAAAAATGTTTCCCACGAACAAGAGTTAAAAAGAAATCATCTTTTGCACGTACCATACTCAACCTCCATTCCTGGGCTACATAAATTCCTCAAACAGGCACCCCAAGTCCTGCTGGAAGACAGGTCCTTAATAATGTGCCCCCATGCTGTGGCCACCTGATGACACCTTAGGCTTCTTCAGGGCAGTGGAGCTTATACCTATATTGCCTCACAGCCTGGCACATAGGTCAGGGAAGAAAACAAGAGATCAAAACTCCAAAGCCTGGGAGCCTCCTCCCCAGCAGGGGTGAGACAGCAGTGCTCAGGATTGCAATAGCCCCTGAAAGAAAGGATCAGCACCCCCCACCACCTCACCCTACCCGCAGTGTCAAGGCCCTCATCACATTTGAAGCCTTTTTCTCGGCTTGGTGCCTGTGGCTCAATTGGCTAAGGCGCCAGCCACGTACACGTACACCTACACCTAAGGTGGCGGGTGGTGCCTGTGGCTCAATTGGCTAAGGCACCAGCCACGTACACGTACACCTACACCTAAGGTGGCGGGTTCGAATCCCCAGCCCGGGCCAGCCAAAACAACAATGATGGCTGCAACCAAAAAATGGCCAGGCGTTGTGGCGGGCACCTGTGGTCCCAGCTACTTGGGAGGCAGAGGCAGGAGACTCGCTTGAGCCCAGGAGTTGGAGGTTGCTATGACCTGTGATGCCATGGCACTCTA
>CAUYQV010115395.1:0-11441 GCA_963574575.1 Galagoides demidoff
GGATCATGCCTATGGTTCATCTTATAAGGGTACATGTGAATCTTTCTAAATGTAGAATATAAATGTCTTAACACAATAACTAAGAAAATGACATGAAGGCAATGTTAACCAATTGGATGAAAGTATTTTAAATTATATATAACAACAGCACACTGTACCCCATGACTGTATCAATGTACACGGCTATGATTTAATTTTAAAAAAAAAAGAACTTTTGTTTGTCAGGATACAACTGAGAGAATGAAAGAGCAGCTACCTAGTAGGGGAAGAGATATATAATCAATATCAGTACACAAAGAATTTATTCCAGAATATATAGTTTTCAAAAATCAATAAGAAAAACATAGTCAACATTATACAAGAGTGAACAAAACACAAACCAATTAGTCATAAAAGAGAATATGCAAATGGCCAACCCAAGACATTTCTGTAAGGGATAGGGGAGGCATTGATTATTCTCCTATAACAACTGGCATAAACTGTCTTTGGAAACTGCCACCACATGCAGAAGATGTATATGGAAAGATCCTGAACTTGCTCAAGGATCAGTAGAATGTCAACCAATGCTACGATGAAATACCATTACCAGAGTGACTGATACTAAAAAAAAAGTTACACCAGGAGATGTCTAGGATGCAATACAACTACATCTCTTCACTGCTGGGGGAGAGCTAATTGTTTATCAAATGCTGGAAAACTAGTGTTATCTACCACCATAAAATATGCATTTCCCGCAGTTCAGCAACCCTAGTCCCAGGGATACATCCAACTCAGCTGTGTACTAATGTGAACCTAAAGACACGCACAAAAACTGCTCATAAAAGCACTATTCCATGATAGTCAAAAACTGGGGACAAGCCATATATGTTCATCAATAATAGTACCAAGAGTAATTTTTGCATAGTTCATACAATAGAATAATATTCAGAAAGGAAGATGAGGACCTGGCCTAGATGAACCTAAATACACAATACAGAAGCAAAAGCAGTCAGACTTTAAAGAAAGTCTACTGCTACACTGTACAGGCATAAAGTGCTGAAACAGCCCAGCATCACCCCCGGTGTCAACAGTCGGGGGAGTGAGGTGTGGTGACTGGGAGGTGGGCTGAGCAAGACTCTGGAAACCTGCTGATGTCCTATTTCTTATCTGGTTCTTGGTTCCCTGTGTCATCATTGCCATCATCCAACAAACTGCACATCTTATGATTGTCTCTTCTTTGTTACATAGTATTTTATGGTTCAGTAAAAGATTCTTTCAAATTCATTCAAATTCATTAAAAAATATGTGTGATAATTGCATCAAATTCCTCTCAGGATGACACAAAAGGAAATAATGGATGGCATAAGCATAAACAAAAAAACTGGTGAAATGTTCGACAATTCTCAAAATATTGAGAATAATTCAAGTCAAACAAAATTCCTCAAGAGTTTGAGTTCAATTTAAATTACCTAGAAACTTGCTAGAAGTTTTCTTATGTAGGCTGAGTCTTGGTTTCACAGTATATGTGTAAGTGTGGATATGAAACAAATCCTGAAGATAGTAAAAGTACAATTTAATATGAAATGCTATTCTAGTTAGCAAACCCTACAGATTAATGCAACATAAAAGATTTTTGGCAAGAATACATATTTGTTTAAAAATATAAATTCTCGGGTGGCACCTATGGCTCAAAGGAGCAGGGCTCTGACCCCATATACCAGAGGTGGTAGGTTCAAACCCGGCCCCAGCCAAAAACTGAAAAAAAATAAAATAAATAAATAAATACATATATATACTCAATTATCTCCAAATTTTCTCTTTTTATTTCTATGAGATATGACGAAGGACCACAAGCAAAATGTGACCTTGTTATTATAAATACCACAGCCTTCTCATGTGTCAGTTCAGGTTCATTTTGCCTGTCTGCACCACAAAGTCAGTCAATCTGCATTCTTAGTCTGTTATAACCCTCATCAAGAAAACAAGACTGAACAAACAAATAAACAAATCACAATACTGAAAACATAAGGCTTAATTACACATACCAAGTAGTAACAGTACACTGAGCTGGCAGCTATAAACAAAGTAGCCCTTCGGAGAAATTTCTAAACAGGAATTTCGACATGAAAGTGAAATCCACAGTTGACTGATGAATATCATGTTGCCATAGTCAGATGCTTTGCTCTGTGTTGGTTGGACAAATACCAAGTTCTGGGCCCACAGTTTTAGGTGAGAAATCACTAATCTATTATTTCTGTTGAATTGACTCATGGAATCACAAAATTATTAACTATTAATATCAGAAGATATTTTAAAGGGCTTGTAGTTCAACCTCCAAAACCACAGATGTCCTGCATAGATGTCCATTTGATCTTCCTAACACAGTTAAAATACGATCTAGGAAATCCTTAGTGAGGTTTCCTGTTGCATGGGCTTATTGCAACAATAGTAATCTAGAAAATATTTGATACTTCAAGCCAAAAATTCATTTCCCTTCACTGGCTGTAAATTTAATTTATTTACTTATTTACTTACTTACTTATGTATTTATTTGTTTATTTGTGTGAGGGTACAATCAGGTCACAATATTGAGTTTGTTAGGTAGAGTCCCTCTTGTAGTTATGTCCTGCACCCAAAAGGTAAATTTTATTGAAAGCTTCTTCTGATGCTTCTCTTCATCTTTTTTTCCTTTGAGACAGAGTCTCACTCTGTTGCCCTGGGTAGAGTGCTATGGCATCATAGCTCACAGAACCTCAAACTCTTAGACTCAAGCGATCCTCCTGTCTCAGTCTCCCCAGTGGCCAGGACAACAGGCATGTGTTGCCACCTTTGGCTAATTTTTCTATTTTTAGTAGAGACAAGGTTGCCCTCTTGTTCAGGCTGTTACTGGAATTTTTTTCTTCAATAGGTCCTTAGCCTCCGGGATTCAAGGAATGAAACCACAGACCACAGATCAGTGGTAAGATAAGATTTTATTAGACAAAAAGGAATACAGAAAGAGTAAAAAGCACCAGAGCTTCTGGCAGAGAGAAAGACCCAAGAGGAGCGGCTCCATGTGGGTCCTTTGTCTAGGGGTATAAGGTCTTAAGAATTTCATTTGGCCAGGACTTGGTGTTAATGAGTGTTTTGATAAATGAATGAATGCAGGCTGCCCAGCTCGGGGCAAAAGGTCAGGGTATTCCCTTCATGAAACTGCTCAAGCCTAGGACACCAGGGTCCCCTGTAGAGACTCGAATCCCTGTATCAAAGCCATTGACTTTTCTTTTTTGTAGTTGGTTTTGGTAGAGTTTTCACTCTTCTTTTCCTTAACCCTAAGAATGGTAGTCACCTAATGAGATGACTGTATTCATTTCTGTATGAGTGCTAATATATTTCTTTTCTTCTGATAATATAAATTATGTAACTGTAATGTTGCTTTGGCTGTGAGGAATCTTGGAATACCTAGAGTATGATTGGATTGCAACACTTTTTGAATCCTTAATATGCAGAAGCTAAAAAAAAATTATACTATGCTTGGCATTGTCTGTGCACAGTAATAAGCCTCCAGCAACCAGACTTGAGAACATAAAAATTGTCAGATCCCATACAACAAAAGCTCCTGATGACAATTCCAGAAAAACAGTTCCAAAAGTGCTTTGAAGGGTAGACTAGGTGCTGGCATCTGTGCACAGCTTCTCAAGGGGAGGATTCCAAAAATGACCACAATGATATTCAGTAATGAGGTGAGTAGCACTTTTCCTAGGATGAGTTCATGTATTAAGCTAAGACTATGGTGCAATGGCCCTATATTTTACCCTCAAGAAAACTGAAACTCATCCTCAATACTGAGACAGCATCCAGACTTGGGGAGGAAGTAAGAATCTGGAAAATAGTCCTCAGATGAGGGTGAGAGGAAAAGCTTCCTTCTCTTTCAGGGTCTGGCTGTGAGTCTCTTTTGACCTGAGTTCTATAATCTAAGGCACAGAAATCCCTGAAAACTTCACATGGTGAATAGAGCTGCTCTGATCACTGGAGAGAGGCGGAACAGGATGAGGGTCAAGAGCTGGCCTGCAAGGGTTTCTGTGGCTATTCTGAGCCTTTTTTCTTTTGAGAGTCATCATAACTCACAGCAACCTTAAACTCTTGGGTTCAAGTAATCTTCCTACCTCAGCCTCTCAAGTAGCTCAGATTGTAGGAACCCGCCACCACACCAGGTTAGTTTTTACACTTTTAGTAGAGATGGGGTCTTGCTCTTGCTCAGGTTGGTCTTAAACTCCTGGGCTTGAGGGATCCTCCTGCTTTGGCCTCCCAGAGTGCTGGGATTACAGGTGTGAGCCACTGTGCCCAGCTCTTATGAGACTGATAGCTATATATTATTCTCTGTATATGATTTCCTTTCATTGGCCAAGAAAAAAAAATGTGTTTTAAAGTTTTAATCTAGCACCCATTCATGCTGTGGAAGGTTAAGGAAAAAGCAAGTGTCATTCTCACATGGGCTAGCAGAGAGCACTGTGACCACAGCCCTGTGGCCAGGGACAGGAGTGATGCCCAGCAGAAGTGTCTGTGCCCACGGATGCAAATACTTCACAGATAGTCCTGGGGGCAACACCAGCAGTCCAGAATTGGAGAAAAGAATGGAAAACTTGGCTAAGTGGTTCCCTAATAAACACTGGAGACCACTTGGTCTCTCTGAGGGTCACTCAGAAAGGAGGCCATTTCTCAGAATTAGACCAGTCAGTCTTCATACTAGCATAAGTTAGATATTAAAAGTAAATGTGGCCTTATATTTTTGTCACAATCTGGTAAGGCTTAAAGATGATGGCAAATTCACATCTTAGGCCCAGAAGATAGCTCACATGTAAGATTACACAGCATGCATTTGTATTTTGCTTTGTCTGAGTTGTGAACTTCTATTGTTATTTAAGTTTATTTTTGTTTTTACTCCTGTATGATTTTATATTTTATTGCATGTGTTCTTGTTATAAGATACTTGTGTAGACAAGGCAAAAATGAGGCAGGAAATTGTTAAAAATAATAATAAATAAGCCCCCCAAAAGTACCACTCTAGATTTTCATTTTAAATGCATTAGCTTTCCAACAGGCAATGTGACCTAAGGAAATACACTCTATATTACTGCGGTCTAGTTTCTTTCTCTGAACATGAGGGAGTTGGGCTAGATACTGTCTGAGGGCTCTTACACCACCAGGACTCAACCATGAAATTTATGTTCACATAACCTAGCATAATATCCTGAAAATATTTTCTATTAAGTGAAGGATTTCATTCTTGGAAAGTCTATAACTAAAAAATATTGAAAATCTCAAGAGAGGCTGTGCTATGTTTTTTCAAATAGCTAAATACGAATACTAGGATATTTTCTAAGAGAGAAATGTGAAGAGTTGGGAAGTTTATTGTTATAGAAATGAGAAAAATACTATAGGTTTCACACTATTTTTTTTGTGGGTTAGGAGTCACAAAGATGTGTACAAGAATTTAATACACAGAACAAGTAGCACATGGTGGTGATTCAAAGGTACATGTAAACAAAGAAATTATACCTTGAAGTTGAATTAAAAAACTTCTTGTCTTCATACATGAAATAATGAAGTGAAGAAGTAATAAATTTGCTGCAGATGCTGTCACGGATGTGGAGAGAAGGGAACATTTTTACACTGTTGGTGGGACTGCAAACTAATACAGCCTCTTTAGAAAGAAGTACGGGGAATCCTTAAAGAATTCAAATAAGACCTTCTATTTGATCCTGCAGTTCCATTACTAGGCATCTACCCAGAAGGAGAAAAAAATGTCCTTGTCATTTTATCACAAGGACATTTGCACTAGACTGTTTATTGAAGCTCAATTTACAATTGCAGATTGTTTATTGCAGCTCAATTTACAATCACAGATCGTTTATTACAGCTCAATTTATAGTTGCCAAGACGTAGAAACAACCTAAATGCCCAACGCAGGAATGGATTAACAAACCGTGGCATATGTACACCATGGAGTACTACTCAGCCATAAAAAGATGGAGACTTTACATCTTTTGTATTAATCCAGATGGAGTTTAAACACATTCTTTTTAGTATGAAGCCAGTAGACAAACTAATATGCACCCACATAAGAGAAAAACTCAATTCAGTTCAAGTTGTGGAGGGGAGAGAGGGAGGAGAGGAGGGAAGGAGATGGGTGTGCTCCCACATAATGGACACAATATAAGGGTATGTGGTCCTCCTGGTGCAGGACACAACTACAACAGGGACCTTACTTAATAAATGCAAACCTTATAACCTAAATATTTGTACTCCCACATTAATCTGGAATTAAAAATAGAAGAAGTAATAATTTTGCCTTCTATAGGTGGACTGTTTTATTGAGATATTTATATACTTATTTCTCTTCATTCATTCACTTGGCATTTCTGCATTATTTTCTCACTCATTTAGTCAATAAGCATGACCTGACCTAGTATGAGCCTAAAGATCAATGTTCAATGTCAAGAAGGAATTGAGACAAAATAACTTTAATCCAAAAATTGTAGTATTTTTTAGTGATCCTTCAATTTGAGAAGATGCTTCTGTGTTGGCTTAATAAGGAGGCAACAACCAATTGGATTAAACTTCCCAGCTAAGCAGAGATTTGGAGCTGTAGCTGCTGTGGTTGATATTGATGATGACCATCACTCTACTGGACGAGGCAATGTTCCAGTCTGGTTGCAGCCTGAATTCTTATCTATTAAGCTTCCTGGTAATAAACTTGGGATGCTCTACCACCTACCCCAAGTAGAAACATAGGACATGTATATATTTGATCTTCAATGTCAGCCCAAAAGTTTTCAGTCCCTATGTACAGGTGCTAAGTAGTTACATGAAATGTCAAATAGTTACAAAAAGAAGATCAAAAGAAATGTTTGGTCAGAAGACTCACTAAATTAAGGTCATAGTCATTTACAGAGGCTAATCTTTCTTTCCATTTTGTCTCTAGTAATGCTCCTCTACCAGTCCTTTTATATAAATTAAATGTCACATTACTTGGGTCTTGAACCCACAATGAAATCATAAGGCAAGGAAGTATCGTGTATATTATAAATGAAGACCAGATTGTCTTTATGTTTTTACTTGGGGAACTCCAAATACTGTGTTTTCTGAAAGGAAGCCCTGATGCTACCTATAAAAACCTAGAAATGGGGGTTCGTGTCTGCAATCCTAGCACTCTGGGAGGCCAAGGGAGGGAGATCACCTGAGCTCAGGAGTTCAAGACCAGCCTGAGCAAGAGTGAGACTTCATCTCTACTAAAAATAGAAAACTAGGCAGTGTTGTGGTAGGTACCTTTAGTCCCAACTACTAAGGATACTGAGGCAGGAGGATTGCTTGAGCCTAGGAGTCTGAGGTGCTGTGAGCTATGATGACAGCATAGCACTCAACTCCAGTTCTCAAAAAAAAAAAGAAAGAAAGAAAAGAAAAATACCAAAAAAAAAAAAAACTAGGACTCAGTTATATATCTAATTTTACAACTACTCTTGGGATTCAAATAAGAAAATCCTAAGAATGTGGCTAACTGAGGAGTCTTAAGGACAAGTATTCCTACCACAGAAATTCCTCAGATGAGTAATCTACATATAACTCTAATGTCTGGTGAATAACTTCCTTTCTTGACTTATATTATAAGGCCCTTTCTACAATAAACATATAATTCTTCTTATCCACCTTAATTCATGTTAATATATTTGGCAGATCATTTGGATTTTTTTCAAACTTTTAATTAGTCTTCCTTCATTTCAAACAACAGTGGGTTTGAATGGAAACAAATAGACACTCTATAACATTAAAAAGCAGATGACTGTGTTTGCCATTTAGTAAACCTTAAATGTTTCCTTATTACACAGCATAGATAGTTTACATAAAACTCAGAAATATTACTTTCTAAATTGTGCTTTACTGAAAACTTTCTAGAAATCAAAGAATTCAGCACCACATACAATCACAAGTCCCTTTGCAACAAGGATACATTCTGAGAAATACACCATCAGGCAACTTGGTCACTGTATGGCCCTCACAGAAGGGACTTGGACAACCTGGATGGGACAGCCTGCTGCACAGCTCGACCACACACCCATGCAGCATGTGACTGCACTGAACACATAGCCCTTGAACACAGTGTATCTATGTGCTGACACAGATCTAAACATGGAGAAAGTAATGGCATGTGTTTTGATACTGTGACAGCTATGACATCACTAAGCAATAGGAATCTGTGAGACCCTTATAAACTGAAGGACACCAGAAACATCCTTAAGCAGCACATGACTCTAGGTGCATTTTTTAAAAGAAGTCCAGTAACTACTGCAACTCAATTCACAATCTCCAAACGTGGAAGCAACCCCAGTACCCATCAACCCAGGAGTGGATTAACAAACTGTGGTATATGTACCCCATGGAATACTATTAAGCCACAAGAAAAGATGGAGACTTTACATCCTTTGTACTATCCTGGATGGAGCTAAAACACATTCTTCTTAGTCAAGTATCACAAGGATGAAAAAGCAAGTATCCGACATCCTCAGTGCTAAGAAATTAGTAGATGAGCAAATACACACCCACATAAGAGAAGAACACAGCTGAATTCAAAAGGAGTGGAGGGGAGAAGAGAAGGAGGGGAGGAGGGAAGGGGGAGTTGGTGAGCTCCATCTAACGTGCACAATTTGAGGATCTACAGCACACCCTGGGTAAAGTGCTCAACTAAAACTTGAACTTTACCTAAGAAACACAAACAATGTAACCTAATCATTTCTACCTTCGCATTAATCTGAAATTTTAAAAAAGAAGTCCAACAGCCTTAAACATAATCTAGAATATTTCCTACTCCTTCCCTTTACTAATTTCCTTCTGTAAAGGTATCAACAGAAACTTGTCCATGACTTTAGAGTATTTTTGTGCTTTTCTTGCTTTCCCGAGACCCTGTATGAAGCAATCTATTTAGTATTTGTGATGAGGCATGGAGAAGTTAAATAATCTGTTCCAGCAACCTACAACTAGTAAGTGTCAGATAAGGCTCCTATAGTAGGAAGATGCGCTAGATCCAAAACTGTTAAACACTAAATCATAGAACCACTCTAAAACCATTAGAAGTATCCCGTCCCCATCTTCCCTCTCCATGCTGGGGGTAGAGTGGGAAGAGTGATAAGGATAGAAAAGAGTATAGGAAGAAGGCAATGCCAACATTCTGATGGCAGCCAAAGCTTTAGAAGCATCCAGAAAGGCACATGGAAACGCAAACCATTTGGGATTTTTAGCTCACGAACAAGAGGGAGGCTTCAGGCCCTACTGGACCCCCATCTGGCAGCTCATCACTACATTCAACCAATGACAGAGGTGACTGCCAAAGGTAACTAATGAGTGAATCTAAGTCGGTGTTGTTTTATATATAAAAAGACACAAAATATAAGAGATGATGACTGAGAGATGGCAGGGGCCTGGACTGGCAGGAGACGGTAGTTGGCATGAGTTTTGGAGTGGAGACTAATGGCATAGTCACCATGCCAGTGGTCAGTGTCACACACCACGTAGGGATAGACATACAGATCAGTGGAAAAGAGCAGAGAATCCAGAAATAAACCATACATCTATGATCAACCGATTGTCAACAGAGGTGCCAAGGCTATTCCATTGGAAAAGGAACAGTCTCTTCAACAGATGGTGCTGAGACAATTGAAAACCCATATGCAAAAGAGTGAAATTGAGCTCTCATCTCACGAGAACTGGAGCAAAGACCTAAATGTAAAAGCTAATAGCCATAAAACTCTTAAAATAAAACATAGGGGTAAATATTCATGACCGTGGAGATGGCAGTATGATACCAAAACACAAGCAACAAAAGAACAATACTTATTTTTAACTTTATTAAAATTAAGACTTTGTGTATTAAAGGACACTAGCAAGAAAGTGCAAAGATCATCCACAAAAGGAGAGAAAAGATTTCCAAATCATATATCTGATAAGAATCTACATCCAGAACATATATATAAAAAGAAATCTCTTAACTCAGGAACAAAAATACAAACAACCCAATATAAAGAAGAGCAAAAGATAATCCAATTGGTGCCTTTTTAAGAAGACAGGGACACACAGGGAGAAGGTTACAAGACAACAGAGGCAGAGATTGGAGTGATGCAGCTACGAACCGCAGCAGCACGGATTAACAGTTGCCACCAGGGACTCCGAAGGAGAAAGGAAAGATTCTATGCAGAGCCTCAGAGGACACCTGTCCTACTGACACCTGAATTTGTACCTCCAGCCTCCAGAACTATGAGAGATACATTCCTGATGGGTGAAGTTACTCAGTTTGGGGTGCTTTGTTATAGAGCCCTGGAAAATGAAGAAAAGGGTTCCGGAAGACCAGGTAAACGACAGGGATGTAATCATGTGTGTGTGTGTGTAACTGACACACAAGTGAAGTGAGGACTCTTGCGGAAGGATGGCATCCAAAGTAAGCAAACCCTTCCTATGTGCCCAGTGCTGCGCTAAGCATTTTATAAATATTATTTTATTTAATATCATCTAGTACCCCAATCATATGAGTTAAGTTCTAATGCCATCCCCAATTTATTATTTATTTATTTATTTATTGAGACAATGTCACTCTATCACCCTGGGTAGAGTGCTGTGGCATCATAGCTCACAGCAACCTCAAACTCCTGGGCTCAAGCAATCCTCATGCCTCAGCCTCCTGAGTAGCTGGGACTACAGAAGCTTACCATTATGCCTGGCTAGTTTTTCTATTTTTAGTAGAGATGGAGTCTTGTTCTTCCTCGGGGATGTCTTAAACCCTGAGCTCAAGCAATCCTCCCACCTCTACCTCCCAGAGTTCTGGTCCCAGAGCCACCACACCTAGCCACCACCCCCAATTTAGAGACAAAAATCTGCATAATTCAGTATAAGGAAGTGTCCTTTTAAGGGATGTATTATTCTGTTCTTCACATTTTTTCTGCAGAACAATGAAGGTCTTATGCCATTATACAATTTTCATTGTATTAACTACTAGAAATTTTAAATGTTTAATTTATTTAATTGGCAACCCTCTCTTTCTTCAAAGCTTGTTACATCAAAGTTAAATCTATAATTAAAAGAACAATGCAGACCTGGTCTCTGTTATATTCTTGTAATGTTCTAATAGTCATTATACATAATAATGCAAGTGGCTCAAGTATTATCATGAGTATTATGCATGGAAAAAGCCCCTTTTAAACCATTAGGTTTAAAATATATCTGCCCTTTAGATAGACTGTTTACAGGTTTACAAAAATTAAAATTATAATTTAAGTTTACCTAACAAATGCAAACATTATAACCTAATTTCTTATACCTTTATATTAATCTGAAATAAAAATAAATAAATAAACCGAAAATAAAATGCAGAGCTGGTCATATTGTATAAGGAGGAAAAAAAAATCTAGCTATGTTGTGTTTTATGACGTATTACAAGA
>CAUYQV010115403.1:0-14261 GCA_963574575.1 Galagoides demidoff
AGTCCCAGCTACTTGTGAGGCTGAGGCAAGAGAATTGCCTAAGCCCAGGAGTTGGAGGTTGCTGTGAGCAGTGTGAGGCCACGGCGCTCTATTGAGGGTGATAAAGTGGGACTCTGTCTCTAAAAAAAAAAAAAAAAAAAAGCTAATACATTCCTTTTGGAAAAATATTTGGAGATCACTTAGGGATCGAAAAATAGACCTGCCATTCGATCCTTCAATCCTCTACTAGGTTTATATCCAGAAGACCAAAAATCACTTTATAACAAAGATATTTGCACCAGAATATTTATTGCAGCCCAATTCATAATCGCTAAGTCATGGAAGAAGCCCAAGTGCCCATCAACCCATAAATGGATTAATAAATTGTAGCATATGTACACCATGGAATATCATGCAGCCTTAAAAACGATGGAGACTTTACCTCTTTCATGTTTACATGGATGGAGCTGGAACATACTCTTCTTAGCAAAGTATCTCAAGAATGGTAGAAAAAGTATCCAACGTACTCAGCCCTACCATGAAACCAATTTATAAACACCCACACGTTCATATGAAAGCAGTAACCCAACTATGGCCCAAGAAGAAGGGGAAAGAGGAGAGGAAGAGGAAGGGGGAGGATAGGTGGAGGGAAAGTAATTGGTTGGACCATGCCTATGGTATATTTTACAAGGGTACAAGTTAAACTACTAAATGTAGAATATAAATGTCTTAACACAATAACTAAGAAAATGTGGTGAAGGCTATGTTAACCACTTTGATGGAAGTATTTCAAATTGTATATAAAACCAGCACATTGGACCCCATGACTGCATTAATGTACACATCTATGATTTAATTAAAAAAATAAGATATAGATTTAAGCCAAGACTGTATCTTTGACTTAATAATCACCAATGTGACCCCATCACTTCAGGTGGCATTTTATCCTTCCAGAGACTAGTAATAGTTTTGTCACTAGAGAATAGCTCCTAGGAAAATCCGAATGTTTCTTTCCCCCTATTGCAGTCACTCTATCAATAGCCGCGGGACTACTTCAAAGCTACCAAGGAAGTACTCTGGCTCTTCACATGCTGCAAATTTGATATCACAGCTTTCACTTATTCTTATCTGAAGTGGCTATTTTCTAGCCCTATCATAGGAAGCTACATGAATCCAGATTATTTATAGTTACTATTTTCAATATAATGATTGAGGGCCAATGTCTTGCCCTCTACTCGTACTTTATCAGCCTGCACTTGCCACCACTGGTGATAATTAGAGCAATCCTGATGCCACTGTATGTCGTGATTTACCCATGTCTTATTCCTTTAGGCTAGAAAAATGTCTTTCCAATGCTATAATATGTGAACAAATCAATTCTAGCATTCCACTTTAAGTCAAGAAGTGGTACACTGAAATTTATACTAGTTTCAACATTCACAGTGCAGCTGTGGTTAAAGAAAAATAAGTGCCACCTGGGGAAAACCTGTGTATTATTCAAAATCGCTGAGAACGGAAAACACATGTAACAGGCTCAAGTGATACAGCATTTCCTCAAAGCAAGAGGAGAAGAAAAATACACAAGATCCAGCCTCGTAAGTCTCCCAGGACTAGCAGGTATCCTGTGTAGCATCATGGTAATGTAGCTGCACATGTCCACTTCATGCTACAGTAGAATGACCTCTCATCCTCCTCCATGGGGTCTGAAATACAGAAAACTGGGCTGTGCCCGAGGGCCACTGATGCATATGCTTGGTGTCCCTAAGAAAAACAAAGGAGGACACATTGAATCCCTCAGTCTCACTCTCCTTTCAACATCTTACCAGTATTCCAGTTGAACAAACCCTACTTGAAGCCAGGAGTCAAGGGAGCCTGATGATGCACTCCATACAATTTAGGCAACCAAGGCAGATAGAGAGGCTGGGGAAAAGTAGATTCAGAGAGGCAAACAAAAGCTATCTGAAAATATGTATCTGCAAATTGGAGCAAGGTCGATCCTAGTACTGCCCCATCATCTGTCCGTGATGTTATAAGGTGAGATGAACATCACCCACTCTGGTGGTCAGTAGCATAGTCAACATCCCAATATGTTCACGTCTTACTGGGCATCCAGGTTGCTTTCTATCTTTGCTTTTGCAACACTTTGGTCCTTACCCTTTAGGTGCACTGGCTGTTACTCAGACACATCCACTCGCCTGTGAGAGACATAGAAACATTTTGCTCTTCTCCAGTTCCATGCTGAGGTGGCAGGAAGTTTGATAGGGCTACCCCAGGGCCTTTTGACTAAGAGAGGCTCCAATTCTCTCCATTCTGACTCTTCTGATGTGTTGAGAATATATACTAAGCTAGGTTTTACTCAGTGAGACTTAATGTCTCTTTCAGGTTATACCCAGAAAGTGCTGTATTGGACTGTCTTGCACAAGCTGCCAAGGAAGGGATTCTGCAATGTTGTCTGGGTTTCTATCCTTCTGTTTCTCACTTGTAGGAGATAGAAGGTGGGGAGGGCGAATGTGGAAATGTAGCATTTAAGCTTCTTATCTGCAACATTCACTGGTAACTAATTTTATATCATCATTTCTAACTGTCTTATATATCACAGGCTCAGGTAACGTTCATAATATTTGGGAAGGGGGATTAAGTTTGGCTTGGAAAAGATTCATCCAAATCCATGTTTCATGGTAAAAGCTCCACTTTTTAATAACCCAATGTCCTTGACATAGTCCTTTGGCAATAGACACACTCTCTGCAGTGCGTTAGACCTGCTCATGCTTATTTAAAAGGAGGTTATTTAACATTGATCATCTTAATAGTCTACTTTGAAATGTACATTGAACTATATAGCAATAACACCAGTTAAGTTTTAGAGATAAATTGGTTTTTAGATGCCGTTTCATCATTAATTTTTACAACTAGGATTTCCTTTAAAGAAAATATCTTCTTTTAAAACCGTGTGTCTATCTTGATAGCATTTCTAGTGGCAAGGAATAAAATTTCAAAAAATTGAATTTTAGGGCGGTTCCTGTGGCTCAGAGAGGAGGGCACTGGCCCCATATACTAGGGGTGATGGGTTCAAGCCCAGCTCTGGCCAAAAACTGCAACAAAAAAAAAAAATTGAGTTTTAAAGATTGAATTGGATTTTATTAGTGATTCATAAACCATACAGCATCTATTCTATAAAAGAGAAAGGACTTCCATCAGCTGTGGTAGTACAGTGGGCTTTTATAAGGCAACTTTAGCAGGAAGAAGGAAACAGCATAGGGCAAAAAATAGATAGTTACTTTCCTTACAGTTAAAATTAAATCTTATTGGCTTAATGGGACTTGGCTACCTACTGTCTCCTGATTTCTCAGAAGGTCGAATCCTGCAGGTAGGCAGCTTAGGTTTCCATGTAGTGATGTGGAACCTTAGCGTGAGTTAGATCATTTGGGGTTGGTCTATTGGGGCCTAGTGCAGGAGTTCAGCCCAAATCAATGCACTCTCATTCATTTTATCTAAAACTAGGAACTAAAATCTACACTCTTTAAATTTACCCTATCCATCAACCAATTCTGCCCTGTCTGCTGATATAGGCCTTTTATGTGAAAGATACAAGAGTCAGCATTTTGGAAGAAATTTTAAAACTCTAAAATTAGTCCTGTCCCTAGAAAGCTGACAACTTAGACAGGGAGACAACAGATTAACATATAAAATAGCACCCAGAGTTCACAAGGTTGTAAAACCCTGTAAGCCAGTGTTTTTCAAACTTTTTTTATCTCATGAAACACTTTTTCTTTTTCTTTCTTTCTTTTTTTTTTTTTTTTGAGACAGAGTCTTACTTTGTCACACTTGGTTGAGTGCTATGGCATCATAGCTCCCAGCAACCTCAAACTCTTGGGCTCAAGTGATCCTCTTGCTTCAGCCTCCCAAGGAGCTCCACAATGCCAGGCTATATATACTTTTTTTAGAAACCGAGTCTCGCTCTTGCTCAGGACAATTTTAAACACTTGAGCTCAAGCAATCCACCCACCTTGGCCTCCCAGAGTGCTAGGATTACAGGTGTGAGCCACCATGCCCAACTCTCATGGCATACGTAAACCTATAGTTAAACTTCTGTGGTATAGTTAAATTATGTTGATTAAGAGCAAGAGTAAAAATTATATATATATATATTTACTGTGTTTGAACTTCTTTTTTTTTTGGTCGGGACTGGATTTGAACCCACCACCTCTGGCATATGGGGCCAATGCCCTACTCCTTGGAGCCACAGGTGCTGCCCTGTGTGTTTGAACTTGTTTAGAAAATAATCTAATTAATGATCTTTAAATATCTGCTGCACATCTAAGATTCTCCCACGGCACACCAGTGTGCCATAGCACACCAGTTGAAAATCAGTGCTGTAAACCATAGTATCCTAAGAAAGCTTGATAATAATAATCTTATGTTTAAAATCATGCGTGCTTTATGTGTCAGTCACTATACTAACATCTCACAAGTACTTCATTTTGTTTTCATAATCCATCTACAAAGTAGAAAGTATTGTTATCATTCGTGGAGGTAAAGAAACTTGTACAAGTTTATGGAGATAGTTTAAGTGGCGGAGCTAAGATGTGACTCCAGAGTCCACACTCTTAATCAGCACAGCATGTTATCTAGTAGTATTTCATTTGGACTTTGAATGATAAGTAAGGTTTTGGTAATAGCTATGAGCTTCACATTAATTACTTTTATTATTACTAAGTGCCAGAAAAATGTAGTGAATTTTTAATTTATTGTCTCATTTAATTTGTACCAAAAAACATATGAAGTAAATACTATTACCTTTTCTTTCTTACAGATGAGGAAATTACAGTCTTCCACAGGTTAAGTAATTTTCCCACTTCACATAGCTAGTTAGTGGTAAAATAAAGATTTTAGTGCATGCATCCTTACTCTTTATCACCACAAAAAGCTTTGACAAATTAGAATAGGAGGCCATTTAGACAAAAGTACAAGGTAACGTATTGCTGGAGAGTAAGGCTGGATCAGTTTCTGAAGAGACTTGAACGCCGGGATAGGGAGGTTAAACTTCATCTGGTTGATAATAGAGAGTTACCATTAATTAAAAATTAATTATAATTAATTAAAATTGGCTTGGTGCCTGTGGCTCAAGTGGCTAAGGTGCCAGCCACATACACCTAAGGTGGGGGGTTCGAAGCCAGCCCGGCCGCCAAACAACAATGATGGCTGCAACCAAAAAAAAAAAAAAATGGCCAGGTGTTATAGTGGGCACCTGTGGTCCTAGCTACTTGGGAGGCTGAGACAGGAGACTTGCTTGAGCCCAGGAGTTGGAGGTTGCTGTGAGCTATGATGTCACAGCACTCTACCCAGGGGGACAGCTTGAGGCTCTGTCTCAAAAAAATAATAATAATTAATTAAAATTATTATACTCCATTTTATAGAATGACTTCCAGGTCAAACTAGTAGAGTTAATGTGTTTAAATTAACAAAATTCATGCCAAATGCTCTCTGGTTATGGTTATCAACAGTAGGTCAGGGGTGATATAGCACCAGCTGGGAGAATTAAACCAGGCCAAGACAAATAGTCTCTGCTTGGGGACAACAGCTCTTTGCCTTTATGTGTGTGTGTGGGGGGGATAATTCTCTTGATAAGAGGGAAGAAAGCCATGATCTTTCCCAGATTGTCACAGCCTTGAGGGAGCTAGGTACCTATTTGTGACACATAGCTATTCTTCTGGGTCACTTGTCCTATTTCTGATATTAAGACTTAAATTTAGATTCTCCTTTTCCAGAACATAAGAGTGCCTAACCACTTGATCCTTTCTGATTCAGAATCTTTTAAACTTCAACTTTTTCTTTGCTTGGCCTATAAAATCCACTGATACTATATCCAGTCTGTCCATTAATGCAACAGGCCAGAGGAGGAAAACACAACATACAAGGAGGCAAGATGAAAAATTATTGTCATTGTTCACACATGAGATAGGAGCTGCAACCAGAATGAAGGCAATGTGAGCTGGAAGCTGCTAAAGGCTTTTCAAAGAAATGACCGAATCAACGGTGGGTAGGGTGAAAAAGAAAGGAATGAATCTGCAGTTCCAAGTCAAGGTAAGATGGAAAATGGCACCATGGAAATGTTGGGTTGGAAGGATGGGAACTTAACTATAGACATGTTGAACTTTAATGTGGTTGCTGAACATCCAAACACAGATGTCCATTGAGCAGTTAGGAATGGACCTGAGCCAGGAGACCCAGCAGAGCTGGAGCTATTGTTCATTCAGTGAGGGTCAGAGAGGCAAAGGAAAGGGAAGAGCTCTTCAAGGGAAGAATATTTCACTGTATAGATGTCCTCTGTATTTCCAGCAGCTAAAATGTCAGAGTGCAGTAGACATGATCTTTAGTTAAAGTGGTTTCTTTTGCTTTTGAGGGCAAGGAGAAAAGAAAAGGAATTAAGTTAATGGAGGTAATCAATATAACAAAAAGAATAATGCTCTCTTCAAAAAATTTTTCCCTGAAAAACCTCAATCATCAATCTTACTGAAGCATATTTCTGCTTCCTGTTATAATAACAAACCTGTTGCATAAAAATAATCCTTGATTTTTAATCCCCTTATTTTAAAAATAAAGTTGGTTATATATTATGGTAACAGAAAGAGCTGTTCTATTTATTCAACTATACATTCCAAAAATGTAAAATATGTACAACATGAATGAATTAAAGAACTATAAAATCTCAATGTCTACTTATAAGAAAGCACAGGGAATACCATTTAATTTCCTTTTGATAATTCAAAAGGCACATTGTGATTATGAAGTCCTCAGGGTCATCACTGAGGACACTAGACTAAGAATATGTGAAAGCATGAGATTCATTGGATATAAAAATTAGTAGATTTATTCTGTACCTGAGCAATTAGAAATAAACACTTTTATAAAGAAGTTAGCTTTTGGTATATCAAGAATTTATCCAGTATGATAATTAGAATGCTGTCACTTTAAGATTTCATGTTCTGGTGCCTCATTAAACACAAGAGCTCTTAGTAAGGTCTACTATTAATTTGGTTGATTGATTGATTATACATTGTCTTTTTAAACATCTCTTGAGTATGATTGATTAAAATCATACTCATCATATATTTAAAACCATCATATATTTAAAAATATATCTCAGGTATAAAAATAAAGATTTTTAACATAATTCTAAAGTCTTAAGTTCCCTTTGACAAAAAACAGTGATAAAATGAGCAAACCTCAGGAAGTCTAAATGGGACACCCCACTACTGGTTGGGCAACTCCCTGGGAAAAAAGAACAAGAGGCATTTCTGTGAAACTTGAAGAATTTCACTGTTTTTCTTCTGAAATAAAATCCTCTTTCTAGTGCTTCCCCAGGAGAATAAAACACACTAAGTCAATACATGGAAATAATAAAATTTAAATCCATTCAATAAAACTTAAGTTATAAGTAATAAATATACAACCAGAAAAACACAATAATTGTTCCTACCTACTTGGGCTGAAAACTAAGGCTGTCACTCCTGGGACAGGAAAGTGAGCCAGAGGCACTCTTACAGCTGGGACTCAAAGTAGGCAAGGCCTTGCAGAAGTGACCAGTATCAGAAAGTGAGTGGACACTGCTGGGATCTGAGAGGGGGACATGAGCAGGGCAAGAGTCACTGCAGGGACTTGATTATGAGCCTCTTGCAGCCAAGGCAAGGAGGGAGCCCCACCAGCCTAGGGTATGAGCCCCACCCCCAGCTTAGGCTGTGACCACTGAGGGAGGCCCCACCTGCTCCAGCCTGGCTCCCCCAACCTCAACCCCAGCCTAAGACAAAACACATAATTCAGGGTCCTGGGAATAGCTCAAGCCTATCATCACCTTGGGCATCTAGTACTCTTCCAAAGGCCTGAAGTTGGGCCAAAACTCATGATGTCTACCACCTCAGCTGTCACCTAGCTGCAAGCATCACCTGTAGGCCTGAAGACTGGCCTGTCTAGCACATTGTAGCCACTTCCAACATCAATACACTCTGCTTTGAACCCAGAGAATCATCCCATAATTGCTACTGGCATTGCCCATGTCATGCCAGCTGCCCAGGGACCCAAGAACTCATGCACCTGCCCAGCCCACCACTGCCACTACTATCATCTAACCAAGCCACCTGGAAGCCCGAGGATCAACCCACTAGTAACCACAAACACAGGTGCTAACATCCATTGCCTTGGGGCACAGAGACAGGCATATTCAGCATGCTGCTGCTACCACAGAAGACTGGCCCACCTGAGATGCCAGTGCCCAGCACAATTTTACCACAGCCTCCATGATAATTGCACCTACTCCACTGAGGGAATCATGGATACCACTAACACTGCTTAAAGTCCAAAAAATTATACAGAGACTACACTATTACACACACCCAGAGTCAAAGCCGAAAACCCTATTCTACCAACACCATAGATAAATCTTCAGGGAAGTCTCCCCCTACACAAATAATAATAAAAAAAAGTAATAAATTCAAAAACAAGAAGCAACTACCACACAGTCACACAGTTAGTAAAAGCAAGGATACAGGAAACATGAAAAAAAAAGGAAATATGACACCACTAAAGGAACATAAAATTCTCTAGCATTAGATCTTAATCAAAAGGAAGTTTTCAAAATCCTAGATAAAGATTTCAAAATATTGATTTTAATAAAGAAGCTCAGTGACATACAAGAGAATCCTGAAAAACAATACAAAGAAATCAGAAAAATGGTTCAGGATATGGAATGAGAAGTTTATCAAAGAGATAGGTATTTTTAAAAGGAACCAAATAGAAATTCTTCAACTGAAGAATTAATTGAACAGAATACAAAATACATTTTAAAGCTTCAGTAATACACTAGAAGAAAAGAAATAATAAATATCAGAGCAGAACTAAATAGGATTGATAAAATAAAAAGTTGGTTCTTTGAAAAGACAGACAAAATTAATAAGCCACTAGTTAGATGAACCAAGAAATTAGGGGAGAAAACCCAAATGGACACACTCTAGAATGTAAAAGGAGGCGTTACAGGTATTACAGAAATCCATAAGATCATCACAGACTGTTAGGAACAACGATGCACTAACAACTGGAAAATCTTCATAAAATAATAAATTCCTGGAAACATAAACCTACTAAGATTAAATAAGGAAGAAACAGGAAGCCCAAACAGACCAACAGAGTAGCAAGATTAAATCAGTAATAAAACGTCTCCTGACAAAGAAAAGCCTGGGACGGGATGGATTCACAGCCAAATTCTACCAAACATACAAAAAGGAAATACTAACAATTTTTCTGATACTATTCCAAATAATCAAAGAGGAGGTAATTTTTCTTAATTCATTATTTGAGGTCAATATTACTCTGATGTCAAATCCAGACAAGGATACAGCAAAAATAGAAAACTGCAGGCCAATATCGCTGATGACCATAGAAGCAGAAATCCTCAGCAAAATACTAGCAAACTGAATGCAACAGCACATCAAAAAGAGCAGTACACCGCAATCACATGGGACTGACACCAGGGATGCAAGGATGGTTTGACATGTACCCATCAATAGATGTGATACAACATATTAACAAAATGAAGGACAAAAACCACATGGTCATCTCAGTAGACACAAACCAATTTTTTTTAAGGTTGCTAAATTCAGCGTCCTTTCATGATAAAAACTCTCAACAGATGAGACATAGAAAGAAGTAATAAAGGATGACAAACCTCAGCTAACATCACAGTGAATAGCAAAAAGTTGAAAAGTCTTTCTTCTGAGAACTGGAACAAGAATAGCTACTTTCACCAGTCCTAATCAACATAGTACTGGAAGTCTTAACCAAAATAATCAGGCAAGAGAAAGAAACAAAAGGTGTCTAAATTGGAAAAGATCCATCGAAGTGTTCTTCTTTGGTGACGATATGATCTTTTTTTCTGATGAGTTTTTAAAATTTCAATATATTTAGCGGGTGCAAGTATAGTTTTGTTACATGAATATGTTGTATAGAAGTGCATGCCTACCACCTGAACAATGTATATTATGCCCAATAGGTAACTTTTGATTTCTCAGCCCCTCCAACTCTTTCATCTATTTTTCAACTCTGTATGGCAATACGTAGCCCTTATTTAGCTCCTCTTATAAGTGAGAACATGCAGCATCTAATTTTCCATTCTTCAGTTCCATTGCTTAGGGCAAGGGTCCTCAAACTTTTTAAACAGGGGGCCAGTTCACTGTCCCTCAGACCATTGGAGGGCTAGACTGCAGGCCCCAGGATGAGTTGGCTGCTAAGCAGGACAGGCAGCAGTGGCAAAAACACCCAGCAGGCCAGATAAATGTCCGAGGCGGGCCGCATGTGGCCATCTGGCCATAGTTTGAGGAAGCCTGGCTTAGGGTAATGGTAAGGTGACCAGACGTCCCGCTTTTGGCAGGACAGTCCCAATTTTTAACAATTTGTTCTGCATCTGGTGGCCTTTTAAAAAGTCCCAATTTTTGGAAAGAATGCATGACAAGCTAGGGAACGGAAGGTGGGACAATGGGAAGGGAATATACCGCTGCTGAAAAGGTTAATGTAACTCCATTTGGGAATGAAGAGGTTAATGTAACTTCATTTGGAAATGAAAAGACTAATGTAAACCCTCCACTCCCCTCCTGGGAAGGTCACCTAGGTGGACCTGCATCCTACTCCTTTGAGCCACAGGCGCCACCCTATTCATAATTTTTTTTAATGTATTATATTTGTAAATTGTACTTATGTTTAAATTAAATATATATATATATGAGAATACTATTTTTGCATTCTATGAAAATTTTTGTTGCTCCATATAGACCAAATTTTTAATTAAGAACAACCCACCCTACCCCCGTCAATGATGTCCCGCTTTACCAATGTTAAAATCTGGTCACCTTAGGTAATGGCCTCAAGTTCCATCAAAGTTACTTCAAGAGACATTTCATTCTATTTTATGGCTGAGTAATACTTCATGTGAGTTACATATACATATATATAACTGTATGGATTCTGCATCTTAGTCTTTTGTCAGAACATGAGAAGGGGAATTCCTAATTACAGTTGATGAAAAGGTAAACTAGTACAGCTACTGTGGACAACAGTATAGAAAGTTCTTAAAAACTAAAAATAGAATTACCATTTGATCCAGCAACCTCACTACTGGGTATACAGTCAACACAAAATAAACCCTTGTATTAAAGGGATACCTTCACTTGCATGCGTATTGCAGGATTAGTCACATTAGCAAAGATTTAGAATTAACCTAAGTGTCCATCAATAGATGAATAGAAAATGTGTTATATATACAGAATGGAATACTATTCAGCCATAAAACAAAAATGAAATCATGTCATTTGCAGCAACATGGATGGAACGGGAGGTCATTATTTTGAGCAAAATTAGCCAGGCACAGCAAACAAATATCACATGTTCTCACTCATAAATAGAAGCCAAAAAATGTAAACATCTGGAGGTGAAGAGTAGAAAAACAGATAATAGAGGCTAGGAATGGTGAATGAAGTGGAGGGCAAGGGGGAAGCTGAAGAGAAGTTAAAGGGTACAAACGTACAATAAGATGGAAAAAATTCAGTGTTTGATAGTAGAGTAGGCTGACTACTGTATTGTTCTTGAGTGCTGGACGCCCTAAATACCATGTGATCACTATGCACTATATAAATGTAAAAAATCTCTCATGTACACCATAAATTTGTTCCTTTCCATCACTCTCTAGCACCTTAATTTCCTTTATATTGTCACAGTACTTACCATCATCTGAAAATATTTGCTTATATGTTTATCTGTCTTATCAATCCCCATGCCCACCTTCAGGAAATATTGTTGAATGAGGGAAGAAATAAGTTTTTGTGTCTGGTAGATCTAACTGGAGACAATTTATAGCTGATTTTGTCTTAGAACTTTCAGAAGAAGCATCTTAAGTCTTAGAATGCTTAAAGAGAAAACTTTGATTTCCCTGAGTCATCTAAAACATAGTCTTGTGTGGAGTGGGTTATTTTTTTCCTGGATACAAAATGGAAAAATAATGGAGATTTATTTTCACCCTAAATTTAAAGAATTTTAAAATATGCTAATTATGGAAGGCAAAAGTTCAACAGTATTTGTTTAATATTTACTATGTGTGAGGCATTTTTCTAGCTACTGGAAAGTAGTTGCTCAAGTTAAAGTGATGAACAAAGGAAGAGTTTCCCTCCCTTCCTTCATCCTGCATCCTTCTCCATCTCAGCGATAGATAGTCTTTACATTACTATGGGAGTTTGGCCTAGTATTTCCCAGTTTGATTATTTTATTTTTTAAAGGAGGCTGTAGAGCACAAGGGATAAGAATGACCCAATGCTGTTTTTAGGCTGTGGGAATAAGGGTAAGTTATTTGGTTTCTTTGTGTAACTACCAGCTATGATTATGATCATCATAATAAAATCATTTACATAAGCCTTATTTGTATTTTTTGATACATTTAATGTTGAAATGTCTTGTGATGACATGGACGGATTTTTAAATTTAACAATATTCTTTATATAAAATAATGGGAAGGCATAAATTGAAGAACACACAAATGTAAATAGGGATATATGCACTGGGCAATAAAGAACACAAAGAACATATACAGGTCGGTTGGTAATTTGATAGTGAGAAAACATTCACCTTGAAGTAATTATACAGCCAATCTTTATTAAGTTCTTACTATGCACCAGGCATTATACTAGGCACTGTAGCCTAAACAATAGTGCTGAAAAAATACAAAATCCTTGTTAAGAGTTTGAGGTCAGACTAGGCAGATGGGTGAGGAAGGAAAAGGAGAAGGCTTGAAGAAAGATTAAAAATTAGAAAAACGAAAACTTTAAGGAAATATCATGAAGTTTGATACTATGGTGAGTATATATTAAAGTGTATTTAAAGTATAGCTAATTTGGTCCAGTTGTGTAATATCCCCAGAAGCCTCCAGTTATTCTGGTACAGGCACAGACAAGGCAGGTAGCTGAGTACAAACCATGGGGGAATTTCATGCAGATGACTTGCAAAGGAGTAAGTATAATGATGGGTCTAAATTGGATAAAAGAAGGGTATGAATAGTGGGAAATGATGGGATTAAGAAAATGCAAGTACAGAGGGATAAACAAAGAGTTTCAGTAGGAGTTATAGAGTGAAGCTACAAGATGATAGAGATTTTCAGGGTGGTGTGTTTACTGGCAATAAGGTACTGAGGGCCAGTAAGGAACTATGGAACTAAAATAAGACAGGAGCAAAGATCATTTTGTGAGAAAGTCAAGAAACTTGGGCCCAAGTGCTGGATGGGTCATCCGGAAATTACTGAATCCACTGACGATAATTCCAGGGGTAGGTGTAGAAGGGAAGGAAGTGAACCAGAACCTCAAACTCCAATATCCACCCTGACCACACACTTGAGAGAAGTGAGACGTGGGGAAGCCCACAGCTCAGCTCCTGCTGAATGCTGGCAGGCAAGAATGTGGACTCAGCATTGTAGGACTTTATGTCTTTTTCCAGGCTTTTTTTTTTTTTAAACACTTAGTGAAGATATTAATATAGGCCTATCCCGGAAAACCAACTACCATTTGTTACAAATAGCTAAAAATTGTTTGACCAGTTTTTAAAATGTTCTTATCTGGCAACAAAATGCCTCTAAATTATTAAAGATAATTTTATTTGGTTATCCTACTTTATTCACCCAAATGTTTTATGATTTGTTGGAAGTACAATTTTTATTTATTTATTTATTTATTTTTCGAGACAGAGTTTCACTTTGTTGCCCCTGGTAGAGTGCAGTGCTGTCACAGCTCACAGCAACCTCAAACTCTTGGGCTCAAGCGATTCTCTTGTCTCGGCCTCCCAAGTGGCTGGGACTACAGGTCCCCGCCACAATGCCTGGCTATTTTTAGAGATGGGATTTCTCTCTGGTTCAGTCTGCTCTCAAACTTGTGAGCTCAGGGAATCCATCCAGCTTGGTCTCCCAGAATGCTGGGATTATAGGCATGAGCCACCTCACCCAGCCTGGAAGTATAATTTTTTTTCTTTTTTTTTTTTAATTAATTTATTTTTTTTTATTAATTGAATTCTGTGTACATTGATGCAAACATGGGGTACATTTTGCTGTTTCATATACAATTTGAAACACCTTCATCAAACTGGTTAACATAACTTTCATATCATTTGGTTAATCATTGTATCAACACATTTATATTCTAGTTCTAGAAAAGTTCACTTGTACCCTTGTTAGACAGATATATAGGTAATCTTTCCCATCACCC
>CAUYQV010115404.1:0-21781 GCA_963574575.1 Galagoides demidoff
AAATGAATTTAAAGCTTTATACACATAAATATTCCACAGCTAATACATCAAGGAGTAGTCCATTAATATTCGCTCTCCTGGGACTACTAACAATAATTACAATAGCCAACACTTACTGACACATAGATTTCAGTAAATGTGGGCAACCTTTAAATGTATTTACATATTAGAAGGAACTTTTTTAGTCCATTTTATAGGCACACCTGCCGCACAAAGAGGTTAAATGCATACATACATTTCTCAAGATTACAGAGCTGGTAATTTGTAGAGCTTGGCTTTCAGTCTAGGCGATCTTTAAAAAAAAAAAATGATAGTCCCAGCTACTTGGGAGGCTGAGGCAAGAGGATTGCTTGAGCCCAAGAGTCTGCGGTTGCTATGAGTTGTGATTACACCATGACACTCAACCCCAGAGCAAGAGTGAGACTCTGTCTCAAAAACAAACAAACAAAAAAAAAAAGGACATACCAGCTGGAACACCAGAGCTAGGAGAACATCTCTGTCTCTAGAACATCTGAGGGCTTAAACAACGGTGTGGTTTGTATTAACCTTCAGATCAAGTGGTATTTTTAAGTTTTCTTGTAATGACTTATGAAAAAAGCTAGTGATTAAATGTCACTTGTTGGTTTTTCTCTAATTAAAAATCATTTTCTTGGAGTCCCAAAGTGCTTAATATAATGACTTTATTGTGGAATTATTTTAACTTTACTGTGGAAATAAGGATTATACCAATTTCCTTAATCTCAGAAGTCTTGGAATGGAAAATTCTGCTTGTAGAAGTACATATTTGTTGGATAATTTTAAAATAAAATGGTACTTTTAAATAGCACTGGGCTTCATCACATGAGGCTTTCCCATAAATGCAGTAATGTACACAGTTATGATCTAATAAAAAAAAAAGAACATAACCACTTAGTAAATTTAGTTGTGCTGAAATGCAAGTGTACTTTTACAAATTTCATTCAATGACAAAGGCAATCCTATACCCCAACAACATGAACCAACATATTTATTCAGGGTACTTTGTGTGGTACCAAACATAATTAAAATCAAAATGCCACTGCCCTGAAAATAAATGTTCAATAGATGATTAATTAAATATTATGGCACATTCATAAAGTGGAAGACTATTCATTTAAGATATGTTTTAGAAAAAATGTTTATAATAGATGAAAATATTCGTTATTAATTTTTTAAAAAGGCTACAAAGCCTTATGAGCCCAAGTTGTATGTCCTCGTGTATAAAATTCTAAGCTTCATCAGAGATATCAAGTCAATTTTGAGCAAAGTGGTGTGATATTTTTAACATGATACTGGCTTTTGTCTTTGGTCTATCACCTGTCTTTGGTCATTCCTGTCATTCCCCCCCACCCACTTCACTCCCACCTACTCCGTAAAAGCCACCATTTCCTCTGTCCTCATTAAAATTCATACATATTTAAAACCGTATCATTCCATTTCTTTTTGCTCTTAATGTTAAAAGCATTTATGGTTCAATCACAGTAGGAAAATCTGGGAGTCTAAAATAGATTTGTCTCTGGTTTGTTTTTCCACTTAATGAGGAAGTATGCTGGTCTGATACTATAAAATGATTCAATATGAATCAATTTTCAAAATACCATAAATCATAGATATTGCAACTTCAAAGCCAATGTTATTGCCTCATATAACTGGAAAGGAGGAAACCAACACACCCTCTATCCCAATTCTTGACCCCTGCGGCTGTTCCCACTGAAGCACTATAATTGCCTTGCTTCAGTTTACAGAGAATGGTGTGGGGACGCCCTACTCTGCCTGGAAGAGCCATTGGCCTGCAACAAGGAAAGAAATGTCAAAGCGTTGGCCTTGCTTTGGGTCCCTACCACTAAAACCCCTTGTATTATGCTCTGGTTGTTTGGGTAGGTGGGCTTGGTGCCCAACCTGGGTCCAGCAAAGCGAAAGAGATTGGACAGTGACCTTGAGCTGCATAATGATGAGAGACTCCCTGGGGTGCTGGCCTTGTTCCCCCCACATCTACTTTACTGAGTTTACACACCCACTGCCCAGCTGCTAGGAGTCTCAGCTTCCAGCAATTCATATCTACTCCCCCTTTCCAAGCCTCCACTCCCTAGGGTTGAGCCCAGGAGCTTAGTCTGCCCTGTCCTCCCACCAGAGCCCACAGCTCACTTCTAACACTGACTACAAGGGTGTGGCCCCCTTACCTCAAGAGGAGACAGCTGCAGTGTGGTTTTGTGCTCCAGAGTCCAACCCTACACCCCACCCCATGCCCTGCTATAGGCCTCATCTGAGATCCTTACATCTCCCAGAGTTTGACAGGCTTCTCCTAAAGAGCTACACTTGATAGATGGATCTCACAGACACCTCGCTTTCTGGCACAGGCTCTGTTTCTAGGGATCCCAGCCTAAGACAGAAAATGATTTTATTTCCTGAATAAGTATCTGGATGGTATTGTATCTGAGAGCTGAAGTTTGAGTCTGTGTGTCTGAATATATCTGTCTATGGGTATCTGTGGGTGCCTCACCTGTTAACTGCTGATGGTGAAGACCAATCATTCTTTTATCCTGCAGAGTTGAAGGGTCCTGGGCCTGACTTTGGAACACCAAACGCCAGCCTGGAGAGTCTGGCAAACCCCCACCCGCCCACCTGTTAGGGTAGCTGTCTAAATCAAATAACTCTGCCTACAGTAGGAATTGCTCCCAGAGCAAGACTAGCCTTGCAGGAAAGGGTTGGGAGCTATTTTTTTTTTTTTTGAGAGAGAGAGCCTCAAGCTAGTCTCCTGGGTAGAGTGCCGTGGCATCACAGCTCACTGCAACCTCCAACTCCTGCGCTCAAGCGAGTCTCCTGCCTCAGCTTCCCAAGTAGCTGGGATCACAGGTACCCACCACAATGCCTGGCTATTTTTTGGTTGCAGCCGTCATTGTTGTTTGGCAGGCCCGGGTTGGATTTGAACCCGCCACCTTAGGTGTATGTGGCTGGCACCTTAGCCACTTGAGCCACAGGCGCTGAGCCAGGGTTGGGAGCTATTAAAGGAAACAGTGGACAAAGATTCTGTGTATTGAAGAAGAATATTGTCTCAAACACAACAGACAATCTGAACTCCACTCTTAATTACTCCCCCTCTCTGGAAAGTATTTAATACTCCCTGCTTTCTACAGGGAGTGGTGTCCACCCTTCAAAGCCCCTGTGTTCTGTGGCCTCCATGCTCTGTGTCATTGCAAACATTTGCTGCCACAAAAGTCTCTCCTCTCTTCAACTTCACACAACCCTGTTGCCTATGCCATTCTTCTAGCACTGCACATAAATTCTCATGCATTGTTCCTGATATCTTGTGATTTCTATCTCTCCCTCCAACTCATTTAAAAATCCTTAAGGATAAAGACTAAGCCTTCCACAGAATCTCCCTAAATGGTACAGAAAAGGGAGGGCATTCCCTTTAGAGAATTTAACATTCCCTAAATGTTACATCCATAACAGACACTCAGTATTTATTCATGATGTTGACATGTATATTCCCTGCATTTAATGTGCAAAATGATACGTGTTATTGTGGATAACAGGATTTTGTGAAGTACTGCTAATTAAGATCTTTTGCTGCCCTCAGAGATTACCAAATGATTGCAGGGATTGAAGAGGCATTAGCGTTTTGTTGAGAGCAGGGAAGTGAAATTTAATTTTGAAAGGGGCTTGGTTTCTGCAGGTGGATGGACCCCCTGCTTTGCTTTCAGGGGTCCTCTTGCAGAAATGAGAGAAAATGACCTGGCTGGACATCCTTTACCCACAAGAGACATAAAAGAAACTCTAACTCCACATTTCAGGGGAAAGAGAAGAATGCGGTCCTTGTAAGAAGAGGCCATCTTCCTCTAATAACAATCTTTTTTGACTGTCTTCTGTCTCAAGAATTGTGAGCTAAAAAAAAAATAATAATTTTTGTGGGCTAAGCTGGAGAAGAGGCTAGCTTTTGAAGTTCTTGAGTTGCTGAGAGATGGAGATAATGGCACTTTGTGCCCCGCTTGGCTGTCATCTGAGCCACCAGAATGGTCAATCTGCCCCAGGACTACTTAGCACGGCAGAGAGGGACCAAGTCCCCCCCGAGGATACACAGGATGGTGCTTGCCTGTGCCCTTCACTTCCAGAGTTAAGGCCACAGAAATGGCTGGAGTCTGGGTCAACCATCAGTTCCTACCTGCTTTACATGATGCTGTGTGAAACTACCAACCCAAGGCCAGCCCAAAGTGGCTGCCACATCCCTCATGAGAAAGACCACCATTACCTAGAAAAGCTCCTTGGGATTGAGGTCCTCATCAGCAGGACTGGGCAGGGCCTCCACCTTCCCGCCCCGAGTCTGTAGACAAGGAGCCAGAGTCATCATGACGAACGAGAGAAAACAAACCACTGATAAGGGGCTGCCCACCTCGTCCAGGCAAATGACTCTCCCTTCTCCAGACCCGACACCGGAGGAGCTTACAGAAAAGGGAGGAGAGCACTTTCAGTTGAATATGAGATTAAAATTGGGGGTGAGACAAAAATCACTAACCAGGACTGGCTGCATAACATGCACAGTCCAACGCCAGATGAAAATGGAAGGCCCCTTGGTTCAAAACGCAAGACAAATTACCCTTAAAAACACTGAAGTGAGGCCAGGCATGGTGAGTCACACCTAAAATCTGGGAGGCTGAGGAGGGCAGATCCCGTGGACTCAGGAATTCTGAGACCAGCCTGAGCAAGAGTGAAACTCTGTCTCTACAAAAAATAAGAAAATTAGCTGCGTGTTGAGGTCGCCGTGAGCCAGGACTGACTCCACAGCACTCTAGCCTGGGCGAGAGTGAAACTCTGTCTCTAAAAAAAAAAAAAAGAAAAGAAAAGAAAACACACACACACAAAAAAAAATACTGAAATGTCAAGCTTTTTCTTTTAATATGCAGGGTCTTTTTCAATCTGTCATTGTGGCCTTTTATTCAATATTTAATGTCCTGATCCTTCAGGCACTGGGATGCTCCGGGAACAAGTGCAGACTGTCACAGGCTCCTGAATGAAAATTCAAGTTGCCTGCTACACCCTGCCTGACAACCCCACAGCCTCAGCCTGGGGACACACACCCGTGCAGAATTGCCTGCTCAGTTGCTTCTGGGTTGGTGCTGCTAGGCAGAGACAGAGAGCTCAGCAGAGCCTCTGCAGGGCACAGGCCCAGCCAACCTTCCCTCCCAGCTCCTGCACCCTGACTAGACTGCTTTACTGCAGACGGTCGCTTGGCCCTTACGTGCCTCATGCTGCTCATCGTATAAGATTATTTGAGGATTAAAGAAGGCCATGCATACAAAGTGGACTTTACTCTCCTCCTCAAAAATCTGAGCAGACTCCTCTGCCAGGATGTCAGGAGTGCAGTATTCTATATTTAAGTATAATTTAGTAATTTTCCTAAAGTTCAGCTTGCCTGGCCCTCATAGATAATTTTTCCAGGAGTGCTGCCTGCTAAGATTTCGTCTCATCCCTCTTATATGGGAATACACTGTTTAATCATCAAGGAAGTTTTGGGTTGGGGCCCAGAAGTGCTTGTGACCAGCCAGAAAAGGACCTTAAAAGGGCAAGAACAGAGAAGCCCAGAGGATAGATACAATCAGAACTCTAACCGATGAAACGCTTTAATTATGTGCAGGGAAACATACGGCAAGGCGCTCGTTCTTAGTAAACATAAATACCATGCACTTTATAGTATAAAAAAATGTCAGTGCAATACACGGTTGCTCTTATGAGGATTTTCTCTTTTTTGCTTTACAGGGTATCCAAGAGACAGCTTTATCTGAAAGACATTCTTAATATATTCCTGCTTTTACACCATAGAAACTCAATAGATATTAGAGAAAGAAAGCAGAACATTTTAACCCATGCGCTTGAGTCTCAGATATTTATAAACAAAAAGCAAAACTCCATCAATGCTTTTGTGAGGGTTTGAAAGAAGCTTATAAAGGCCATAAGTCAAGCCCATTATTCTACACATGTGGCTATTTAGGTTTAGCAAGAACAAGTATCTTGCCCAAACTAGGTACTGACAGAAGAACTATAACTAAGGGTGCTGACTCTGGAGATAGTACAATTCCATTACCTAAAAGGTAAGGTAGACAAGTTTTTGTCCCTCAGCAAAGGGACAAAATTAACAAATTGTTAAATTTATAAATAAATTATTATACCTATGTGTGTGTCTTAGAGTTGTAAATGTTTTATATATGATATATACATGGTATTCATGTGTTCCCTTTTTTCTTACATAATATATAGATGATATATAGCAAATACATACAATTTTTTTCTACTGTATATTTGTAAGACTATACAGAAGGTGCCAAAAATATATATCCACATTGTAAGAAAGAAAAAAATATATATTAAATCTGTAATACTCCGGTCATGTTTGACTTCTGCAATTATAAGAGGTGCTCGTGTGACTTGTATTCATCTTTAGTTATCAGTGTATTTTCAGGATTGTAATTTTTTTTGAGGATTACAATTTTAATACAGTTTTTTTCCTTCCTTAAAATGTGCCCTCTGTGTGGATGGGTGCCACATTCATGGATTCAACCAGTCACAGACCAAAAGTAGTCACAAGAAAACTGCATCTGTACATGTTCAGACTTTTTCCTTGTCCTTATTCCCTAAACAAGACAGAATAACAACTCTTTGTATAGCATCTACCTTGCGTTAGGTATTATGAGTCAGACAGACATGACTTAAAATATAGGGAGGATATGTATAAGGTTATATGTAAAAACTATACCATTTTATATCAGGGATTTGAGTATTCATGGATTTTGGTATTCAAGGGAGGTCCTGGAACCTACGGATACCGAGGGACGACTGTATACTACCTATATAGTATGCAGGATAATATAGATACGGATGAACCAGTTCATTAAATACATATGAATTCATTTACCTCTCAGCACTTGGCAGAGCTTCTTGCACCTATGATGTACTTGATCAACTTTAAGAAATTAGTAAATTAAAGTTAATCCTCTTTCATGGTCACACTTTAAGATTTGCTCCTTCAAGGCGCACTGAAGAAGTAGCAAGGGGCTCCCAGTCTCCACAGGCTTCACCCGCCTCCGTGGAAATCCAGAGACACGAAGGTCAGGGTTATTGTCACACAGCATGTTAGTGGTGGGACTGGTGCTAAAAAAGCATAACTCTTCTCCATTAGAAACACTTAATCATTTGGAACTTTTGAGGGGGAGTGTTATCTTAAGAAATATTAAATTGTAAGCTCCTTGAGGACAAAAAGTCTTTTCTCTCTTCGTGCAGTTAATAAAGAGGTTATTATGAGACTTGGGGAGCATGATGGTCTTAAAATACTGCATTAATAGGTAGGGTCTAATTCTCCTCTCCTTGAATACAAATAGCCTTGGTGACTTGCTTTTAGGAATGTAAGGCAGCAGGTGTGATGCTGTATGGTTTCGGAGGCTAGGTTAGAAAAGAGGATACATCTTTGGCCTGGAACATGTGTGCACGTGTGCGCTCTCTCTCTCTCTCTAAATACATCTTTAAATTATTTTTTAAGAATTTGAAGAATTTTAAAATGCATCTTACAATCTTTGATAGGTTAGAAGTATGGCTACCTTGAAGCCGCCATCCTTGAAATCACACATCAGAACTGGGAATTGACTCTAATTAGAGGAAGTCATAGGCTTCCTCTAATTTTTATCTCAGCCCATCCATTTAAGTTCTTTGAAGCTCAGTTTGATCCTTGTAAAGTAGGGGGATTATAAATACTCTGACTGCAGCACAGGACTCTCAGAGGACCAATGAACAAAACAGGCGAATAATGCCTCATAACCTAATCTATAAACTCAGCTAAATTTAGAATTATTCTCTTAAAACCTTGCCACATTACTAAATATTGTTATCATTTCTGATTTATTTGTTATAAAACCCATAAAAATTAATTTCAAAGATTAATGTGCTGTGTTTCAATGAATTTAGAGGAAAATAGTATTTCTTAAGGCAGAATTTAAAAAGCATTTCTAGTTTCTGATGTAGCCTTTAATTATTCAAACCCTCTGCAAGTTAAAAATAACCCAGAGCAGTTGTTTTTGAAATTTGATCTTTGGAATCCTAGGGGGTCTTCCCCAGAGTCATTTTCTTTGTATATGTTTTTAATATCATTTATAGGAGGAAATGCCAGCTTATGTTCATTTGTTTCTGGGAAGAGAGATGATACCTTTTATTCAATTCTCAAAATAATCCAAGAGTAAGAAAAGGTCAAGAGCCACTGTTCTAGAATATAAATAGAAGCAGCAGAGATATGAAAAAGCATCTTCTCCCATAATCCAGCTGGAAAAATTCAACCTGCCTACCTATGCTAGCTAGAACGCCTCCAGAAATACTCTGAGCTCTGTTCGTGAAGGCTTTTCCTATTTCTTCCGGGAATCATTTCTCCTGCAAATTCGTGCAACTCTGGATTCAAATTCCTGTACCTTCCTATACCTCTGGTCCACATTTAACTACTTGGCATTTACAATAATGAGTCTAAACTCTGGTCTTCATTCATATCCTTAAACTATTTAAAGGCAGGTATCATACTGTCTCCTCTTCCTAATTCAACCATGTGAATATTTACTTTTGGATGACGTGCTAAATGTAACTGGGGTTTGGAGTTCCAGGAATGCATACAACAGCGTGGTACACAGACTAAGACGGACCCCAGGATTCCCTATCCCCCGGTGTACAAGCATTCCCCTTACTGTGGGTGAGACGGTGGAAATGACGAGCTATCACTCCCGTGATGTTATGTGATGCTGTGCTACACTACGTTACATTACATTATAACATTATGTGTCAAGTGATTTTGCAGGTCCCTAATCAAATAGGGATTATTCCAGATGGGCCTAACCTAATCAAGAAAGCCTTCAAAAAAGCTTAGGTCTTCCCTGAGGTCAGAGACACACTCCTCCTGGCCTTAAAGAAGCAAGCCAGTGTGAGCTCTGCAGCTGTGGGAACTGAATTCTGCAATAGTCCTGAGAGCATGGAGGGGGGGCGGACGTCGGCTGTTGCAGTGTGGTGAGACCTGAGAAGACTTGGCTAAGGTGTGCTTGGACTCCTGACCCACGAGCAATATGCGAGAATACATAGGTGTTGTTTTAAGCTGTCAAGTCTGTGATGTTTTGCATCAGCGAAATCTAATACGGAGGGAGAAAGAGGGAAAGAAGTGAGGGTAGACAAAGACTGACTCTAATGAAAGATTACAAAAAACTAAGCTAAGTAAGGAGGGAAGCAGGAACATGAGGAGGATAGATAGGGAGAAATGAAGGAATGTGAGAATCGGCGCCATTACTCTTCACATGTTTGTGGAGTATCTCAGATATACTAGATCCCACACAGAAGAGAGGCCCAAGGAAATTAGTGGACTATGCTTGGTAGAGGAAGAACTAGCTAATGTGATACTGTGGTAATTGGTGCTGGCTTGAACAATAGGCTCCACGTGGCTGTGAAGACGTCCAGCAACCCGGTGTGATTTGGAACCACGAAAGATGGGACTGATTTTCCCCGAGGAGGCAAATCCCACGCCTCGACCCTGGCCAGAATGTTAGGGGGTTGCTGTCCTCCCTGAAGGGTCTTAGGCTCAGGTCCTAACGCCACAGGGAGTCCAACTATTTGAGTGGTTGTCTCTACTCTGAGCACCAGTTTGTGTAAGCTCCCACAGAGGAAAGACCCTGAAGCACGAGATAGAAAGGCACTTCCAAACACCTGCTGGAATGCGAACCCCCAGGGAAACAGAGGCATCGGATGGAGCTAGAGAGAGAATCAGAAGATTGACTCTGTAAGAAAAAAGAAGCTCCGTTCATTTGGAGCAGGCACAGGCAACTTAGCACCACCATAAGCCAGTACCAGGCAGGTGTAGTGTTTCACATCCTTCAATTAAAAGGGTAGGCTCCAAAGTGATTTTATTTATGTATATTTTAGTTATTGTTTCAGGTTCATTGAGGGTACAAAGAATTAAGTTACACTGCATTTGTTAGGGAAAGTCCCTCTTATAATTGTGTCCCACTCCCAAGAAGTGTGCCATACATGGTAACCCCTCTTGCCCCTTCTCCTTTATCCTTCACCTTGAATTCATTTGAGTTTTTCTCTTATGTGGGTGTGTATTAGGTCATCTACTGGCTTCATATTAAGATTGAGTCCATTGGATTCTTGCTTTTCCACTCTTCTGGCACTTTACTAAGAAGAAGGTATTCCTTTTTAAGGCTGCTTAATATTCCATGGTGTACACATATCACAATTATCCAATGTACTCAGCTCTACTATGAAACTAATATATAAGCACCCACACTTCCTTATGAAAGCTATAACCCAACTACAGCCCAAGATGAAGGGGAAAGAGGAGGGGGAGGGAGGAGGTTAGATGGAGGGAGGGTAATTGGTTGGACCACACCTATGGTGCATTTTACAAGGGTACATGTCAAATCTACTAAGTGTAGAGTATAAATGTCTTAACACAATAATTAAGAAAGTGTGGGAAAGGCTATGTTAACCAGTGTAAGTATTTCAAATTGTATGTAAAACCAGTACATTATATCCCATAAATGCATTATTATACATAGCTATGATTTAATAAATTTTAAAAAAAAAATGTGTTCTAACTCTATCCAGGTGTTTGTGTGAGAACACAAGATCTATCCTCTTAGCAAATTTAAGTATGCAGTTATGTTACCTATGGTCACCATGCCACACTTTAGCTCTCTAGAAATTATTCTTCTTGCATAGCGGGAATTTTGCACACTTTAACCATTTCCCTCTCTTCCCTCGCAACCACTTTCTACTCTCGGCTTCTAAGAGTTTGACTATTTTAAGTTCCACGTATACTGAGGTCGTGCAGTATTTGTCTTTCTGTGTCTGACTTACTTCACTTAACTTAGTATAAGATCCTCTAGGTTCATCCACTTTGTCACAAATATCAGGATTTCCTTCTTTGCAAGGCTGATGCATGGGTCTCTGATTCTCCACACATCCATCCATGGACACTTGGGGCAAGTCCACATCTTGGTTATTGTAAATATTGCTGCAATGAACATGGGAGTGCAGATGTTTCTTTGACATGCTTAGTTTATTTCCTTTGGATTATATCCAGAAGTGGAATTACTGGGTCACATGATAAGTCCACCTTTAATCTTTTGTGGAATTTCCATATTCTTTTCCATGACAGGTCTACCAATTTATGTTCCCACCAATGGTGTATACTGTTTCTTTTTTTCTCCATATCCTTGTTGCCTCGGGTCTTTTGGATAATAGCCATTCTAGCAGGTGTAAAGTGGTATCTCATTGTGATCAGAATGATTTTTTAACACACATTTCTTTCAGTAATTCCTCTGATATTTCAAATGTTCCCTAATTAATTTAGAATAAAATCTGAGCTCCCCACATAGCCTCTACTGTCTCTGATGTCATCTCACTCCCTCAGCTGCTCCACCCCAGCTTCAATGGCACCTCCTGGCTAATTTCCATCCCCTCAGTGGAAGCACTGGAAGGATATGTCACTCCCCCCACCCCCCGAAAGTGCCTCTTGCTGATCTTCACTTGACTAGCTTCTTCTTTTTTTTCCTTTCCTTTCTTTTTTTTAATTTTTTTTTTCTCATTTTTTAAAGACGGAGTCTCACTCTGTTGCCCAGACCAGACCACCATGGAGTCAAACTGGCTCACTGCAACCTCACATTCCTGGGTTCAAGTAATCCTCCTGCCTTGGCCTCCCAAGTACCTGGGACTATAGGTGCCCACCACGAGACCCGGCTAATTTTTCTTTCTAGTAGAGACAGGGTCTCACTCTTCCTCAGACTGGTCTTGGACTCCTGAGTTCAACAGATCCTTCCTCCTTGGCCTTCCAGAGTGCTATGTTACAGGGGTGAGACACCATGCCCAGCCTTGAATAGCTCCTTTACATCAATCAAGTCTCTGCTCAAATACCACTGCTGCAAAGAGTCCCTGAACATCCCCGTCTATATATTCTTCCCACTCCCCCACTCACACTCTCTATCCCTTAAACTATTTTATTTCTTCACAAAAGTGTATACTATTTAAAAATATTTTTCTTACTAGTTATCTATCTCTTCCTGATTGCAGGGACTTTGTATTAAGTTATGTGTCTTTCATGGCTAAACTATTACCTGACACAATAAACATTCGTGTATAGCATTATTATTTCAGAAATAAGAAACATTACACATAAGAGGTATGTTAGTTTTCAATTGCTGGTGTAACACATCACCACAAACATAGTGGTTTAAAACCCTTGTCAGCAGAGTCATGTTTCTTCTGGAGGCTCCGGGGAGATCCCTTGCTGTGCCTTTTCCAGCTTCTGCAGCTGCCTTCATTCCTTGGCTTGTGGCCCTTTCCTCTACCTTCAATACACATCACTCTAAATTCCAATATCCTCTGATTCCTCTGAGTCCTCTGAGGACTCTAATTCCAATGTCCTCTCTCCTTTTTCTGACTCTAATTCTTGCTGTGGATCCCCTGATGACACTGAGCCCACCTGGATAATCCAGGCTATTCCCTCTGTTTCAAAGTCTTGACTTAATCACATCTGTAATATAAAGTCCCTTTGCCATGAAAGGCAATGTAATCACACATTCCAGGAATTAGGACATGGACGTCCTGAAGCAGGGGCATTATTTTGCCTACCACAGGATGTTTAATGAACTTGCTCATCATCAATAGGCTAATTAGTGGCAAATTGGAGCGTTTATAATTCCATAGTGCAAATTCTATGTTTGGTGCAATCTTTTAGACTTAGACGTACCATCTCTCTTCTAGTCCCGGGAGAGCTGAGCAGGAAGAATCTGGACCTGGAATGGTTCCAAAACTTCAAGGAAGAAATCCCAGTGTCGTAGGGACGGTTCTCATATCTATCAAGATATGTCCACAGTATGTTACAAGCAAGACCTATCACTCCAGAAAAGAGTTTAACACATAGAGTCTCTTCTGAATGTACAAACAATGCACACTTATATAGAAGATGCAAGGTTTGCTGAAGGGAATTACTTTTTGGACTCTGAACTATATAGCAGAATAATAATGGTGAGAGTATCTAACATTTTCTTAGCAGTGTTTTTCCTAGATATATATCCACATGTTCATTATTTCTTTTAATTCTAAGTATGATCACAAATTATTGGTATTATCATTTTTGTGGATGAAGAAATTGATGATTTTCAAGCAGAGGTACAACGGGGGAAAAGGAAATTGAGATTTATTGCTGTTGAGTGAATCACCATATTACTCCAAGCAAAGAGAAGGGGATCCGAGGCTGATCTGCCTCCAAAGTCCATATTCTTTCCTATAAACCCAAACATTCCAGAGCAAAGGAGAGATTTCCTGCTGAATTCTTCATTCATTACCAGTAAATATGAGGAAAATACTGAAATGTGGACCATTAGGGAATTGCTTTCTGGAATTTTTTTCTTGAGAATTTCAAAGGCGAAACAGTAACATGTGTAGGTTTTGTAAACTACAAAATCCTATTACCCATCGTCATGTGGGTTAGCACCGTGTTAGGGACACTACGAATGCTTGGTAAATACTTGGTAAAGGTTATTAAAGAAACATAGATGTAAATTTGCAAACTTTTAGGTAACTAGAATTAGATTTTCTTCATTCCTTCTATGAGATCACACGGGATTTAGTTGGGGAAAGAGAAAATAACTAGAAGATTTAGTTGGGGAAAGAAAAGACAACATAGAATTTGCACTATGGAATTACAAATGCTCCAGCTAGTATACTAATAGCAGGATTCCCAAACAGCACAGGGAGGGGATGCCCGTCATCGCTGTGTCCACGCCCCAAGGAATGACGGTTTTTGAAGGAGTAGTTGCAGGGTAGAAACCACCATTGCACATATCAACCAGGGAAAAGGTTTGAAATCCTTTAACCCTGACCAATTTAGTCTCTGAACCTCCTCCCTCCCTGCCCTTCCTTTATTTACGCATGGAACTAACGTATGTTAAATCCCTGAAATAAGCCAGGCTCTGCATGGATTTCTTGGGATATAAAGATGATTAGCAGTCAGTCTCTGCCCTACAGGAGACACAAACACAGAAGCAGAAGAAAGATGTCTAAAATAAGTGCATTAAAGTATTAGAGGGGGCTATGCACATTTTACCATGTACACTGGGAAGTTCAAAAACAGGATGGTAGATTCTACCTGAAGAGAGGTAAGAGTGGGGTCGGAGAAAGGGAGCCTTTCAGGAATATTTAGCTGTTCTCCAATTTAGGAGAAAGGTAAGAGAGCAGGGATTTTCAAATAGTATGCTGTAAGGGGATCTTAGGTGTACTGGAAACATTTTTAAAGATCGTTAATTACATTATTTTCAAAATCAGTTCAAAGCACATAAAGTATATTCTTTTTTTTTTTTGATCAACATAATTAAAGTATGCCACAGAAGTTTAACTATGGATTCGATTGTGCTGTGAGATTAAAAAAAAAAAAAAAGGTTGAAAAAACACTGACTAGGGGGGCAAGTTGAGATTTCCAGAAGAAATAACATGAGCCACAGTACAGAGACACTGAACTGCTGAGTTTTACAGAAACTGCAAACAGGTTAGTTTAGTAGCTACTTTTCACTGTGAGAAAATGGATTCCATCAAAAACACGGCTCAGTGTAACACAGCAGGCATGTATTGGTACCTTCCACTTCTGCACTTTGCACTTCCTTTGGCCTTAGCTGTAGGTAACTCTGCCAAAGTCCCCAGGCTGCACCTGCTTCTAGGCAAGCTCCAGGCAGGACTTCTACCTGAGAAGTCTGAGGGCTGCAGCTGGAGCCCAGTCATGGAGTTAATTCATGAAGCATCCCCCCCTCACTCTCACCCTCCCCCAGCAGCCTTCATTTTCTGCCTCCTGTAGTCTCCTCCACATCCCCACCTCCACTCCATCTCTTCAGTGCAACCTTCGAGTAGCTAATGTGTACCTAGCTGCCGGTTCTCACGTGAGCCAACAGAACTAATAGAGCTAGCAGTGGAAAAACAAGCAGAGATTTGATCCATCATTAAGCTAAACCAAAACACAGAGCCTCTGGGGATTTTGTGTGTGTGTCTTTCCTATGTTCATAAACTTTAGAAATGAGAAGGTGAGGCAAGTAATTAAGGGATCATTGAGGGGGTTCTTGAACCTTGCATACTTTTCCCCATCTTGTATTTATTTTTGTACCCATCATCTAATCTACATGAAGAAAAGGCCACAACAGAGAAATCCTCTATGAGAAATCCTATCAACAGATGATTAAAATTTTGACTTAATATACTTTTACATCTGCATTGCAAGCTTATTGAAGGATAAGTATCTTGGAAATAGTATTTTCAAGTTTAAATGTCAAAAGCCTGTCCAAAAATAGCCCACTGGAGTGTTTCCCTTAAGCAAAGCAAATCCTCCTCCAAGGCCAACATATCAGGGGTGTGCAGAGTTTAAAACAAGGGCAGAAAACTCTACAATAAATCCCAGAATATTGGCAGGCCTGTAAAAGATTTATGATCAGCCACGTATTATGAGGTTCTATTTCTAGCACATTTCTGAAAAACAACAGGACTTTCTGCATTTGCAAAGAGCTCTCCCGGATGGTCTTCAAAAAGTAAATATCATGAGTAAAGATGTCCAAAAATAGAAGTACAGTTTAAAAACATTAATCGTAAAAAAAAAAAAGTTCAAGGTATTTGTATTTCCCCACCAGTTTTCCTTTTTTATTTTCTATTCAACTCCCAGTTTGCCATGTATCTCCACGAAGCATGATTTCACTTCAGTTTAGACACCACTGCTGCATCTCAGAGTCAGAAGGGCTTTTCAGTATCATTTAATTCAGCCCTTTCATTTCACACTTGACCAGTCTGGCAAATTGTGTGGAGCACCTGCCATGTGGCAGTGTACCAGGGCTGATGTATCTGAAAAATGAATGATTTCTTGAATCATTGGGCAAAAATTATCTTAAAGAAGTTTTCTACATATTGGAGGAGACTGACAATGTATACATACAGATTGAGGCAAATAAGAATAACTGTAAAAAGGCTGATCCAAATCAAGTTTAATACATGAGCTGAAGGAAGTTGTTTGGTGGAATTGAAAGGCTATCTCAGGTAATAGGATGAAGACTAGATTAGAAAAATGGATATGTTTTCACTGGCTATTAATGCAATAGAAAATTATTTTCCATAGATAGAATAGTGTTGGTAAATATTCATGAATAGCAAGGACCATTTGTGTCCCAAGAGCTGTGAAACCTGACTTTGTAGCAGAATAAAGGAGAAATCATTAGGACTTCCTAATATTGACAGTTTAGCATGCTTCTGGGTGCAAGAAGTAGCCTCAACCTCAACAAATAAGGCAATTTATTATCTCATGTAAAGAAGTCCAGAGGTAGGTATTTCCAGGACATGTTGATTTAGTGGCTTGTCTGAGTCATCAGGGGAACTTTTGTTTTTTCTATTTTTCACTATTCCGCCATTTCCGCCATGCTGGGTTGACTCTCTCCTCACGTACCAGGTGGCCTCTGCAGTCTGGCATCACTCCCAGCACCGTGGCATCCTATCTGAGAAGAAAGAGACTCTTCTATCCCTGAGTCTCCTTTTAGTAATGAGGAGATCTTTTCCAGAAGCTCTCAATTAGAATTGTCATCAGCTAGAACTAGATCATATACCCACTCCTACACCAATTTCGGGCAAGGGAAGATGACCAAAACACAGCAGAATTTTGTCTTTGAATCACAGAAGAATTGAACTAAGCAAAATCAGGGCTTTGTTAACAAAGAAAAAGAGAGACTGGCTTTTGAGTAGGCAACTCACAGTGTTAACTAAACACCTGAAACCCTATTTGGAGAGAAGGTAAAGTAAAGGGTGTCTCTTCCAATTCAGAACCACGGCTCATTTTTAAAGGCTTGAAAAGATGGTGGCCGAATGTTCATCTAGGCCAGTTTGGTAGACAGAGGTTTGGGGTTTGGGGCATGGCACTTTCACACTGTGCTCAGAGGTACAGAGGGAGGAGGTAGTTCAAGGTTAACAATCTGCAGAAAAGTTGTAGATGAAGTAGGTTCTGGGCCTTCCTGGTGGTGGGCAGCAGGTGTGCCCCACAACTTCATTAGCCAGTCCTAGGCCCTCTGCAGGCAGATCCCTCCCAGGTGCATATCTCTTGCCAGTCATATGATGCTCAGTCCATACACAGAGGGGGTCAAAAATGTATACACATTTTAAGAAAGGAAAAAACTGTATTGAAATCATAATCCTCAATCTATGCTAATAACAAAAGATGACTCCCAGTCACCCTTGAGCACCTCTTGTTATTAAGTCCCATGGAACTTGAGTATTACACATTTAATAACAGTTTTTTCCTTTCTTTAGATGTGTATACATTTTTCGACACCCTCTGTATTTAAAGAATTTCTCAAATCCATTTATTATTTTCTCAATCACTTTATTTCCTAACATGATGTCAGAATTCTTCATACCTCAGGGAAGGTAATGTTTTGGTTAAAATAACTGTTGCATCCTGCGTCAAGAGCATATAATCTGGGCACCCGAATAATTTCCATAATCATACGTTGCTAACATTGTCATTTTAGTAAGGAAATGATGATGTTGGTGAAACCACATCTTTTTTTTTTTCAGCCACTGTTTTTTACTTTATGATAAGAGAAAACTAAACATAAAAACAGAATGAGTCACTCCATTGCCACCACGTCCCCCTTCATTTCCTTCCTGTTTTCCCATTGGAGGCTACAGTTAAGGTCATTTCCCGACTCATTAGATTCTCAAATCGGGCTTAGATAAAAGCACTGGAGGAGATGTTTTGTTTTCCTTTTGACAAATACTTATTTTAGACACTGCCAGAAAATGAAGAATCTAAATAAAATACAGCCATCTAGTCTATCTAGGCAACTATAAAGAAATAGTGAGGTGTAAGTACATTTACTGGCATGGAAAGATGTTCGTACTAAAGGAAATTATTTCTCCATAAGCATTGTTTACTTTTTGGTGTCTGTGTGTCTTAGAACATACGTGTTGTTATAAACGAATACCTGGAGCTGGGGAATTTATGAAGAAAAGAGGTTTGTATGGCTTTGGTTCTGCAGGCTGAACGAGAAGCATGTACCAGCATCTGCTCCTGCTGAAGGCCTCAAGCTGCTTCCAGCCATGATGGAAGGTGGAGGGAGCCCATGTGTGCAGAGGTCACATAGCAGGAGAGGAAGAAAGACAAGGGCCTGAGAACTCTCTCCCCCCCACACCCAGGGAGGGGATTGAACTGTTCAAGAGGGAACTCCCCCCATGACACAAACACCTCCCATCAGGCCCCACTTCCAACATTGGGGATCAAATTTCATCACAAGGTTTGGAGGGGCCAAATAGCCAAACCATAGCAATGTGAATACATACCACCAGATTTTTTTTATTCATTATTCATAAATATACACATATACATCGAGGGCGGGGCGTGCTATCTTTTTTTTTTTTTGAGCCGGAGCCTCAAGCTATCCCCCTGGGTAGAGTGCCATGACATCACAGCTCATAGCAACCTACAACTCCTGGGCTCAAGTAAGTCTCCTGCCTCCCAAGTAGCTGGGACCACAGGCGCCTGCCACAATGCCCAGCCAATTTTTGGTTGCAGCCATCATTGTTGTTTGGCGGGCCCGGGCTGGGGATTCGAACCCGCCACCTTAGGTGTATGTGGCTGGCACCTTAGCCGATTGAGCCACAGGTGCCCAGCCAGAGGCGTGCTATCTTAAATGAAAAAAAATACCTGCTGTTATTCTGTCTTCTAAGGGATGGGGGGAGAGGGAACTGGTGTAGAAGGTGGTCTCAATTGCAAGATTCACCCCAGTGAGAGAATAAATCTCTCTACTCCCTCCTTTTACCTATGCAAACCTATACAAGAGGAGACTTGCCTAATATTTTAATCATGTTAAAAGAAAGGTTATAATTTCAAACCAGAGCAGATGACTTTTACCTAAGTGTTTTTACTTTCCAGCAATATACATTAACTGTATAAGTAAACATCTAAAAGAATATATAGTTTCTATCTTCAAGGAATTCTTCTAGTAGAGAATATATAGACAAAATATTGCCATACAAAATTATAACAGGTTTTACAGGGGAGATTTTATTTTCTTATATATGTGTGTATATATATATATGCTTAGAGGGAGACATTAGTTTCTCTATCTGGAGCTATCTAGGAAGGCTTCCCCTAGGAGTTGGTCTTTGAGTTGGGTTTTAAATGCAAATTCCCTCAGGGAGTAAGAGCACATGTTAAAGCACAAAGGAGACAATACAGTGGGGCACCCTCAGATGCATGTGTGTATGTAGACACCCACCTAGGGAGCTATGGTAGGAAGGAGAGGCTGTCACAGTCAATGGAAATCAGATAATGAAAACACACACATCTTTAAAAGTGCAGACTTCATCCTGAACATGGAGAGGAGTCACTGATGATTATATTTCCTTTAACAAAAAAGCAAATATAATCTTGAAAGTGTTTTAATGGAAATTTTTTGTAATCATAGAACAAAGGAAATAAGGAACTCTTTGTTTATACCCTGAGGCTTTAGATCCCATAGGCTAATTCTTTCAGATGAGAATATCCCAGGTGGGTCTCCAGTTTGGGGTCAGCCAGGTATAAATTTTTCACTCATCCAGGAGAAAAGAAGAAAAATAAGTAAGATGTGGTGAACTTGGTATAAAACTAAATTTATTCAATAGTTTAAAATTTGTTTTCGATGTCTGTCATTAGCAAAGGCAAAAGGAAATCGGTAATCCTAGGTTGTTGCCTCCTGATTTATTTTTACTTTCTTATCCATTAAAGCTGAAGTTAGAGAACTACGAGACTGCAGTGGTCTAGTTTCACTAGCGCTGAAAATAGACAGAGAAAGAAAAATAAGCCCAACAAAAATACAGAGGAAAGGAGCAAAATCAGCAAGTTATAGGAAACTGTAGTGTCCTAGGAAAAAGGGTGGAGGTGAAAAAGAAACTAAATTTAACAATAAATAAAGCTTTTGTTTCCTGCAAGGTAGGAATAATATTTTAAGAAAGACACAGCCCATTTTTCTTTTAAGTTTTTGATGTCAAATATCTAGTTTAAATTTTTGTATTTTTAGGAGAATCATTTGGAGCTTAAAATAGATACACAAGGTACATGTACAATTTCTTTTGTGAAATACACGTCTTCTACATAGCTGGCTATAAAGAAAATTTTTACTTAAAATCTTTTAAAAAGGAAAAAAAATTACCAGAAAAAAAAATCTTTATTCTCCCTTCCAATTTTTTTTTTTTTTTTTTTTTTTTTTTTTTTTTTGCAGTTTTTGGCTGGGGCTGGGTTTAAATCTACCACCTCCAGCATATGGGGCTGGCGCCCTACTCCTTTGAGCCACAGGTGCCACCCTTATTATTTTTTTTTTTTTAAAGAAAGGAGGTCTCGCTCTGGCTCAGACTGGTCTCAAATTTGTGAGCTTAGGCAATCCACCCACCTGGGTCACCCAGAGTGCTAGGATTACAGGTGTACACGAGCCACCACGCCAGACTTGAGAAATTCTTATATCAGGAAACTCAGAGTAGATTGAAGAAACAGATTCTTCTTGGCTATTTAACCAGCTTGCTTTCTAATCCTAGAATTCATCTTTTGTTATCCTCTGCCATATTTTATGACATCTAGCCCCACAGAACTGCTTCTAGATCCCCTACAAGTATGGTGTTTGTTACCTACATCGTCCTCTTTTCTTAGAGGGTCCTCCTTCCTATTCCCACCCACGTGTCCTCTATTGCTTTCACCTAACTCAAGGGTTCTCAACCTGTGGGTCATGAACCCTTTGTAACAATGAAAATACATCCTATACATCAGATATTTACATTACGATTCATAACAGTAGCAAAATTACAGTTGTGAAGTATGAGCTTCATTCAGGTCTAGCCTGGGTATCCTCCCCTCTGTTACCTGCCAGCCCCCCGCCCCATAAGCTTTCTGCACAGACAGGCATTACTGGGGGTTGCCTGAGCCCAGGAGGCCATCCTGGACACTGTCTTAAAAGTATTTAAAGAAAATAAAACATTGTTTTGTGAAAAACAAAAATAATTTTATGGTTAGGGGTCACCACAACATGAGGACATGACGAACTGTATTAAAGGGTCACGGCATTAGGAAGCATTAGGAAGGTTGAGAACCACTGACCTAATTCCTTCTCAATCTATAAAATTGACCTTATTGTTTCCCTTCCCAGTAAATCTCACTCTACCAATAGATTAGAGGTTACCAGGAGTTGAGCAAAAGAGGATATCAGGTTACCATTTAATGGTCATGGTTTCAATTTGGCCTGATGACGTCTGGACATAGGTAGTGGTGATACATGCACAACAGTTTGAATGTAATTAATGCCACCAAACTACACACTTAAAAATGCTTAAAATAGGGTGGTGAGTACCTCAGTGAGTAGGTGAACCGAAAGTGATGGATTCAAACGCGGCCCTGGCCGAACTGCAACAAAAAAATAGCCAGGTATTGTGGCAGGCACCTGTAGTCCCAGCTGCTTGGGAGACTGAGGGAGAAAAATCGCCTAAGCCCAGGAGCTGGAGGTTGCTGTGAGCTGTGATGCCACAGCACTCTACTGGGGGCGACAAAATAAGTTTCTGTCTCTAAAAAAAAAAAAAAAGAACTGAAGGAAGGCATGGGGGAGTGGGAGCAAACACCTCACTCAGAATGGCTCAGAGTCAGAGAAGATCACCAAGTTCAATGTCCAGTTCTGAGAAAGGAGAAAGACACAGAAAAATCCACTGAGAGTAT